>PISX010009392.1:0-76039 GCA_004024625.1 Mellivora capensis
GGATTTGTTCATCCGTTTATTCATAGTTGAGGGCATCCTAGGTGCTGGGTCTGTCCGAGAACCAGATACTGCCTTGGTCCTCAAATGGGGCTTACGTTGAACGAGCATAGGTTGGAGGAAGGGCTTGTGTCTTTTCTCCTCCAAATCCAAATCGCTGTCCTGAATCTGGCAGGCCGCCCTTTCCCGGTGATGGGGATCCCTACTTCTCCGACTCCTTCCCGCCGCGATCCGGTGTGCGGGCACCGGCTGCCCCCCCACCCCCACCCCCCGCCGCCCACTCCACCCCCCCTAACCGTGGTGGGTCCGCACCCCCACCCGGCTTGCGCGGAAGCGGGGCATCTAAGCGGCGCGCCTTCCGATTCCTGCAGGTGGAGCCAGAGCCCCTGGCTGCGCGGCGGAGGCCGGATTGCCGGGCGGCGTCCGGCCGAGGCTCGCTGGCTCCCGGCGACGCTTCCTCCCTCTCCCCTTCTCTCTTGGGCGGTCTCCCTCCACATCCAAACCAACCGAGTGCGTCTGAGGTGAAGTCGTGCCAGACTTGGAGACGGCTGCCAGCTCTCTCTCAAGTCTTGGCTTCACAAAGGAAAGCAAATTACAAAAATGGAAATTTTCAAACTAGCGTTCAGTGGTATTCAAATCGACGTTTGGGTAGCACGCAGGCACAGACCGCGTTCGTGCTATTTTGTGATTAAAATGATACCGAAAATACCTCCTTGCTTTGGTTTTCATCTGCTAAAGCGACTTGTATCTCTCCCTCTCGAATTTCCCCCTCCGTGTGGGGAGCGGCGAGCCCCTGACCCCGGGAGGACGGCGAACATTTGGATCGGCGTCTGCTGAAATCTTGCCCCCGCTGACTTTCCTCAAGAGTTGAACTTTGAAAACGCCTGCGCTTCTCGGCCTGGGGAAATACGAACGAAGTTTCTAGGTACTTCGCCGGGAAGTTCTGTGTTTTTGTGGCAGGAACCACGAGTTCTGTGATAGAGCCTACATCGTCTGTGGCGTCTGCGTGCAAGGAGCCCACCCGAACTTGGAAGGGAGTGCTCCGTCTCATCCTCTGACGAGATAGTTTTTCAAGGGGCCCTTGAGTAGGGTCTGGAATGGTTTTACTTATTGTGGTTTTTTTTTTTTTTTTTTTTTTTTTTTTTTTTTTTTTTTTTTTTTTTTTTTTTTCCAGTTGCTAGACAGGCCGTATCCCAAGTGGGTTGGTGAGAAAGGCGCTCCCATCCCCGGGCTCCCCCGCCCCCATCCCCCCGCCCCCCCATTGTACCATTTCTTTCCTTGGAAGCTTTGACTGTCTCCTTACACAGCTGTGTTTGCAGTGCCTCGAGACAGGTGGGGCAGCAGCCTCCAGCTGAAGCTGCCAGCTCCCTAAGGACTGTCTGAATAGCTATTTAAAAAATGTAAAGATCACACGGAGGCATGCATACACACCCACACTTTATTTTTTCGGTGGCGGTCACTCACTATGTCTGACTGTTGTCCGAAGGCAGCTGTACCGGTTTGGAGAACCAAGCGTCAGAAACGTCCTATGATCTGTATTCTCCAGGCTACGTCCCCTGTTCCCTCGGGCCACCACCGTGTCTTTGTAGGGACAATAAAAGCTGGGTCCTGTGGCCATGGCCATGCTGTTGGACTGATGATGACTTGTAGAACGGAGGACCCCCAACTCAACAGGCCGACCTCAAACTCTGGTGAATGCGGGCAGTGTTCAGGTTGTCACATGAAGAGGTTTTGTTGATTTGGGTCTATACACATTAGAATTCTCTGTCTGGGTCAGGTGATAGCAGATAAATCAGACTAGACTGGTAGTGTTTTCCAGACTTTAGACTGGAAGGATGATTTCCGGTTTGGAGCAGACACCCTGAGGGCTCTAGCCCTGAGTACCCAGTGTTCTTTGGGACCCTCATGCCTTGGCTTACACTGTTGCCTCCTCTGGGACCATCTCTCCATCCTCTTCTTTGCTTAGCAAACTCTTGTTTGTCCTTTAAGACTTGTCTTAAAGGCAACCTCTCTGAAGTCCAACCTCTTGAAGCCAAGCCCATGTGCCTATCCCCCACACCCCTGAAAATACATACTCCTGTCATCTGTCAAATATAACTCAATTGTTTGATCTCTATAACATACTGAGAGTAGTATACTCTCTCTCTCTCTCTTTTTTTTTTTTTTTTTTTTTGGCCTCTTTCTCTCCTGACAGAATATATTCTTTGCAAAGGCAGGGAACACTTTGTATTTACCTCAGACCCCTCATACTAAAAATGCTTAGGAAAATCTGTTGAATGAATAAAGAAACAATTTTGGTTTTAAAATATGTTCAAAGGAGCAGTTTTTTTTCAGGTTCTCCTTGTTCAACAGCCAGACATCTATGACCGTGTCTGTAGAGCTGAGAGTAAACATCTTAAGTTTACGTTACAGTCTGATTTTCCCATCTGAGAGACATTCTCCTGCTTATGGTAAGAAAAATATGATGTACGTGTAGGTGGAAAATTTCTGTATCCCCGCCATCTGATTAATGCATCTGTTCCTACACAATCTGAGGAGAGCAGAGTATCACTGCAGACATGAGAGCTGGTGGGAATGATGTGGGCCTCCTATCGCTTTAGGGTACTCTTACGAGTTATGCGCACAGGTTGGTATTTATTGTTCCTGTTGGTATTTATTATGGTATTTATTGTTGCTGAAGCCACAAACTCGGAAGTGTCCTTGGAAGCTTCCTCTCCTTCAGGTCCCATGTCCAGTTATCACCAAGTTATGTCATTTCTTCTCCAAAATATTGCTTATAGTTGTCAACTGTTCTTCACCTCTGCCATTGTCCCATTCTAAGCCATTATCACTTCCCATTTGGACAATAGTCAAAGTCTTCTTAGTTTGTCTTTCTGCTTCTTGTCTTGCCTGCCTCCCATCATCCCACCGCCCTGGCCTACCACCTTTGAGTGGCTGCATAATCCTTACATAATCTTAGCATAATCCTTCACAGGGCAAAGTCTGATCTGGCTCTCCCCTATCTTTTTAGTTTCTTTCTCGCTGAATATACTAGCCTTCAGATCCTTGAACTTGCCGAAGCCTTGCCTACTTCAAGGTTTATCTGTGTGCTTACTTCTCCTGGGAATACTCATCCACTCTTGGATTATTTATCATCTTTCAGAAATCGATTTCAGCAGCACTTTCTTAGAGATGTATTCCCTGCTTCTCTTCCCCACTCCATCTCTCCTGGATAAATCACATCCCCATTTTTGTCCCTCCTGATGCTCTACTTTTTCTTTATGTTTGTTATCACAGGTTTACAATGCTAAAAATTATTGATGTTCTTATTCAATTTATGCCTGTCTCCCCATCCATAGTATATCACATGAAGGCAGAGATCATATCTCTTTATTCAAAACAGTGTGTACCAGTGCCTGGCCTATAGTAGGTAGTCAAGAATTACTCTGGATAGTGCTGCATGAGAAATGCTAGCAGGTCCTATGTAACAGGCCTGTGACATGATAATAGTTTCATGCAAAAAAAAAAAAAGGTAATCTGAAATGAGACTCAAAAATGTTTATGCACATGGAGCAAGCAAGGGGAAGACTTGAGTTATGATATGATATCCCACGGCCTTTCTCCACTGCTATTTGAAAAATAAGAAGAGAACAAGAACAAAAATATTTGTTTTACAGCTCTACCAAGAGTCAGCCCTCCCCTTCTCTCCCCCTTGCATCAAGTACATCCTGTACTTTTGGCAACATGTTGACTGGATATTTAAAAGCTGTGAACTGTTCTGAAAATTTCACATACTGGGTTATGGGCCATGTGTGTTTGATCAAATTTCAATTACTACACTGTACCATACTTGGAAACCTATCATCCCAAGTTATGAAGTATGACGAAATAGGCGAACCTAATTGGTTCAGTATGGGAACAGTATCAACCAACCTTGTTATGATAAATAGCTTCCTGTGTTAAAGGTTCTCTAGAGCTTATAAGTATCTTGGCTCACCTCCTCCAGTGGAATAAGAATATTGCTCCCAGGACCCCCTAGATCACCATCCCTCCAAAGCAAAAGGAGTTCAGAGTTTTCTTCAACTTACTGCCCCTGAAAAAGAAAAATGCTGTGCAATTTTTCCTCTTCCTTTTCATTTCTTCATCTAGAATTTGAGTACCTGGGAATTTCTTTCCTTCTATTTTTCTTTAGAAGAGCAATTTAAAAATCATAAAGCATTCCAAATGCAGAAAAAGAGACAAAACATCAAACAGCCTGTACCCACCACTCAGAATTAATAATTTTTTCCTATTTCCAGCAGATCTTTTTTTTTTTTTTTAAGATTTTATTTATTTATTTGACAGGCAGAGATTACAAGTAGGCAGAGAGGCAGGCAGAGAGAGAGGGGGAAGCAGGCTCCCTGCTGAGCAGAGAGCCTGATGCAGGGCTCAATCTCAGGACTCTGAGATCATGACCCGAGCCGAAGGCAGAGGCTTTAACCCACTGAGCCACCCAGGCGCCCCTCCAGCAGATCTCTTATGTTTCTTATGTGTTCTTTCTCTTCTTTGGGGGATCAAAGGTAGACTACCATTTATTAAAGCACCATATTCATGAGATTTATCAATTAAGGGCTGACATACTTTAATATACTTGAATCAGGAGGACGTACATCTCATTACAGAGAAGTACCTGTAAGTTGTAAGTCTTTTGGGGTGTTGAAATGGACTCAGTAAAGATTCTTTGTCTGTGTTGTAGATGAGATCACAAGGTCCCAGAGAGGAGGAAGGTTTTTGGAGGTGTGGGGAGACAGATCAAGACACTGTCTTAACAGTTTAGAAAAGATAAAAAATGGGAAAACATTTCTGTGCTTTGCGGTCATCATGGGTGTATGCACTCAATTTTTCTTTAGCAGTGTCATTTTGGATTAGGCTGGAAGTATTTCCTTCTAGTGTTCTAACTAAAAGGCAAAACAACTGGGTGCAGGCATCTGAACTTCCGAAAGATGATCAGATCCGAAGCATTGGCTTTTCCCTCAGAAGACAGCTTTAAGGCCCCCAAATTTGTATACATTTACCCTTAATTCAAGTCAATCACTTGTGGATGCTTTCTCAAGTTTTCTCTCATTCACTATTTCTATGAGACCATCCTCCTTAACCTCTTCACAACCCTCACCCCCATGCTAAATCTGCATTTCTCCTTCGTGTTCCATAAAAAGTTGTTTCTCAGTAAAAAGCGAGGGCTTCAGCTTGTCTTTGACAACCGCTCATCAATCATGACTGCTGCAGTCCATCACCGAAGCCTGCAGACGGCTCCTTGCTGAGGCTATGTATGCATTGCCACACAAAAGGAAAGGGAGTACACTGTGTGGCTGAGCAGTTTGAAATCATAGCGCTGCCAAGATTAGATTAGAGATGTTCTTGCTCTCTGCAGTCCCATTAGGTTTACTTTAGAAATTGCAATTAGCTTAAAAGTTGTGATTTCTGAAATGACCCACTCACCTGTCTCGTTTTCCTCTATCAGGTAGATGCGAATATCGTAATCCTTACGTAATTTTTAAATAGAACTTCCAGCAAGAAGGGCTCCCTGAGAGCTGTAAACTTCAAAAAATAGAATGTCACTGTAGGCACTTATGCTAATAAGTACCTACATAATTTTTTTCACTTAACAAATGTCTGATTTTGGCAAATCACCTTTTTTTTTTTTTTTTTTTTTTTGGTATTGAATCTTGCTTGATTGGATAGCACAAGATTTGCCAGACTACTACTGCTGTCTGTACAGTAATTAAAGAAAGAGTTCTTGTCGCTCTAGCAGAGACCAGGCTATGCCTGCCTGTGATAAAGTTAAATGATAAAGAATAAATAAAGGGAAGAATAAAGGGAAGTCAGCTACTAGCATGTGGTTATTTCAGGTGAATAGTAGATGTCAAGCAGTGGTGTATTTTGTAGAAAGTGTTGAAAAAGTGAACAAAAGGCTATCAACTTTTCCAATTGAATGAAGTAATCATTTTAGGAAAAGAAACTTCCATTTCTCTCTTTTGGAGAAGTTGATGTGAATTATTTTAACATGTAACTTCACCAAATACAGGTTCAAACCCTACTGCAGTAAACATCAGTTTTAAGACAATTGTCTCAGTAATCACAATGAACACTTTACTATCATAAAAATAGTTCCAAGCTTTGGAAAAGGCCGCATTACATTGTTTGAAATCATGCTGACAGAAGTGAAATTTCCCTTATGGATTCACTGTGCCAAAGTGGGGCAGCCCGGCTTCTCCCCTCATCATCTCTGATTCTCTCCTGCCTCTCTGTATTTATCTAATTGGGCTACTATAGGTCTTGTTGTTTCCAACAGCCCCAAATGGAGCCTAAAGACACTGGCACATCTCTGAATAAACTTCATCCAGAAGCCATGAAATAGAAAAATATATTTTAGTATTTTTAGAAGGAATTGAAGTGAAGGAGTAGTGTTCTGCAGAGGAAGGAGGCAGCACCGTGTTAGCCATTGTCTTAAACATCGTCGTGTTCTGTACTTTGGAAGGTCTGGCACAGGGGTGGGCAAACTTTTTCTCTAAAGGGCCAGTGTTTTGTGCCAGTCACGGCCTATCAGTAACCAGTGCTGGGGTTGTACCAGTCTTTGTGGGTTTTTTTTGTTTTTTTAAAGATTTTTAGTTACTCATTTATCTGACAGAGAGAGAGAGAGAGTGCTGAGCAGGGAGCCCGCTGTGGGACTTGATCCCAGGGCCCCAGGATCATGACCCAAGCCCAAGGCTTAACCGACTGAGCCACCCAGGAGCCCCAGCCCTTGTGGTTCTTATTAAAATTGCAAGACATCCTTTGGCAACAACCATCAGGAAGCTTTGAAAAAAAAATAAAGACTTACTACTCACAAGACCTAGACATTACATAGCGTACCTGGGGCCACACAGCAGGGTCGTGGGTGGGAGAGAAAGAGAGCCCGTGGTTCTGGGATTCTGTTTTAATTGAGGTCAAGAGTGGTAGCCTAGGGTTTTGTGAGCACACTCTTTATTGGTTAGTTAATTAATTAATTAGTTTATTGAGGTAAAATTGGTATATGATATATTAATTTTAGTTATGTGCACAACATAATTTGCTATTTGTATACAGTACAAAGTCATCCCTACAATAAGTTGTTACCATCTGTCACCATATAATTGACCTCTTCAACCATTTCATCTACCCCACAACGCTGTCACACTAATAGCCACTAGCGTATTCTCTGTATCTCTGAGTTTTGTTTTGTTTGATCATTTGTTTTGTTTTTTAGGTTCTGCATATAAGGAAAATCATTGTGTATTTGTTTTTATTTGGCTTATTTCACTTAGGATAATATACCTAAGGTCATCCATATTTTTGCAAATGGCAAGATCTCATTCTTTTTAATGGCTGAGTAATATATGCATCTCATATATTCTTTACCCGCTTATCCACTGATGGACACTTCGATTGTTTCTGTACTCTGGCTATTATAAATAATGCTGCAATGTACATAGTAGTGTACATTACCTTTTAAAATTAGTGTTTTCACTTTCTTCAGATAGTACCCAGAAGTCAAATACCTGGATCCTATGGTAATTCTGTTTTTAAGTTTTTGACGAGATTCTACACTGTTTTTCACATTGTCTTCACCAATTCACATTCCCACCGACCATGTATGAGGGTTCCCCTTTTCTGCAACCTGTCCAACACTTTTTTCTTGTCTTTTCTATACTAGCCATTCTGACAGGTGTAAGGTGATATCTTACTGTGGTTTTGAATTGCATTTTCATGGTGATTGATGAGGTTTTCATGTGCCCGTTGGTGATCTGTATGTCTTTGGGAAAATGTCTATTCTCTGCCCATTTTTAAAAAAAGATTTATTTGTTTATTTGGGAGATAGAGTGGGAGAGAGAGAGTGAGAGTGGGCACATGGGGGGAGGGCCAGAAAGAGAGGGAGAGAATCTCAGGCAGACTCCCTGCTGAGCACAGAGCCCAAGGTGGGTCTCCTGGGGCTCGATCTCATGACCCTGAGACATGACCTGAGCTGAAATCAAGAGCCAGACTCTTAACTGACTGAGCCACTGAGGTCCCCCCTTCTGCCCATTTTTTAGTTGGATTGTGTTGTGAAATATTATGATTCTTTCCATTTTTTCCAACCCTTTAAAAATGTAAAAACGAGGGACGCCTGGGTGGCTCAGTTGGTTGGACGACTGCCTTCGGCTCACGTCATGATCCCGGAGACCCGGGATCGAGTCCTGCATCAGGCTCCCAGCTCCACGGGGAGTCTGCTTCTCCCTCCGACCTTCTCCTCGCTCATGCTCTCTCACTGCCTCTCTCTCAAATAAATAAAATCTTTAAAAAAAAATGTAAAAACGATCGGTAGTTCATGGGCCATACAAAATCGGGACGCAGGCCGGATTTGGCTCACATGTTGTAGTTTGCTGACTTTTGACCTAGTTGATCATACATTGTTTTCACTTAACAAATGTCTGTTAAGCTCCTACTTTGACCTAAATACTTTCAAAGCATTATGAGAAGTATGAAGATACAGAACACATTCAACAAATATTCAACATGTATCTGTTGAGCTCTGTTATGTCCCAGACTCAGTGCTAGGGCTAAAGATAAGATGGAGAGCAACACAGACCATGCCCAGCTCTCACAAGTTTTCCTTATAAAGAAGCATGAGAAGTGCCACAGTAGGGGAGTCACAGGAATTATGGTAGCACAAGAAAGATATAATCTGACCTTGAATTGCTTTCAGGTTTTCTTTCTTTTTTTTTTCAATGGTACTTTGTACTTGATCTTCTGGTTTCTAATCCTTCCCCTATACATCATTATCTGAGTCTTCTTCTTCTTCTTCTTCTTCTTCTTTTTTTAAAGATTTTATATATTTATTTGAGAGAGAGTGAGAGAAAGCACGAACAGTGGGGAGGGGCAGTGGGAGAGGGAGAAGCAGACTCCCCACTGAGCAGGGAGCTGGATGCAGGACTTGATCCTGAGATCCTGAGATTATGACCTGAGCAGAAGGCAGACGCTTAACCGACTCAACCACCCAGGTGCCCCTCTGATTATTCTTCTTGAGAGAAAATAAGGTGATGATACTTCCCTGCATGCAAGAAAGGTAAAACTATATGTAGGACAAATTTCTGTCCCATCGAGGACAAGTTGTTGCCCCCTCCGTTGTGGGTGTGGTCCAATTCATCTGCCATGGGGTGGCTATCTGCTCTCCCTGGGGCGGCATTAGACGGGGAGCTAAGTCAGGGTCCCTGCTGTCGTAGGAGCGAGCACTCCGCAGTCAAGCCATCCAGATCCAACACACCGAGGAGAGAAATAGTCCTCTGTTATTGAACCCATAAGTAACAACCACCCCTGCTGCTATGGCCCCTTACTTTATTTGTGAGCACCCTTAGCAAGCTCTGGCCTTCATTGCTAGGAAAGATTTTGACCGATATTCACAGATCAGATCATCTTTCCTACTGTTATTGAGAGCCTCCTCTGCTGTGGGGTGTCCTGGGAGGAGCATTCACACAGGAAACAAATATTCTCCCAGTCTGGGGCCATTCTGTGAGGTCCAACCTCACAGCTCTCTCCCATTCATCCTAGTCACCAGCCTTTTAATCTTGTTCCTTCTGAGTCTGTGACCATCTAGTGAAACTATTCAGCACTACCCCCCAATTTTTTTTTAAGATTTTATTTATTTATTTGACAGAGATCACAAGTAGGCAGAGAGGCAGGCAGAGAGAGGTGGGGGAAGCAGGCTCCCTGCTGAGCAGAGAGCCCGATGTGGGGCTCGATCCCAGGACCCTGGGATCATGACCTGAGCTGAGGCAGAGGCTTTAACCCACTGAGCCACCCAGGCATCCCTACCCCCAAATTTCTGTATGTCTGTACCTCTTCTGTCTCCTTCCAGGAGGGGGACAGTCATAGGTACTGCTCAAGGTTCTGCCTACTGAATGAAGTACCTTTCCCTAGTGTCCTTCAGGAGCCATCTTTAAGAAGGGCATAGTGTTCCTGCAGTCTGTTTTTAACCAGTGCAAATTCCTGCAGGTTTTTTTTTTTTTCTTTTTTGCTTCTTCAGGTCACTTTTCATAAACAAATCCCTGCAAAGCTATTAAAATAAGTTTAAGAGGAGCACCTGGGTGGTTCATTCTGTTGAGCAGCTGACTCTTAATGTCAGCTCAGGTCATGCTCTTGGGGTCCCAGGATGGAGTCCCTCATGGGGCTTCATGGTTTCTGGGAAGTCTGCCTAAGGACTCTCCCTCTCCCTCTGCCCCTCCCTCCCTCTCCCCACTCTCTCCCTCACTCTCAAATAAATGAATAAATCTTTAAAAAGATAAAATGATTTATAGAAGAGGAGGCAGTACCCCCAGGGTAGGTGCACTGGGAAGGTACATGGCGTGCCCGTGAAGCTGACCACTGCCTTTATCACCTGTTTTTTTTTTTTTTTTTTTTTGAGGGGTGAGACAGTTTAATTTAGAAATAAGCTTTGGACAGCCTTCTGATCAGAAGGGTGCCTAAGGGCCCACCCTGGGGGGCAAAGGCCATCATGGAGCATAGGACCCCCAGGGGGGGAAGGAACAGCATCGGAGCCAGTACCAAGAGTGCCATGAAGCTGGTCCTGTGCTCAGCAGGTACTGGCAGAGCCTGGAGTGATGAGTGGAATGGCTTTCTCAGGTAAGGGGCTGTGCTTCTGATTGTACTTGCATTTGCATTTTCCACTCAGGGCTATCAAGATTCCAGCGATGCACAGGAGCCCTCCAAAAATCATGCCGCCCAGCTGCAGGCTTTCCCAGTCATAGTAGAAGGGACTGTCTTTATCAACCAGGTCATTGGCTTCTAAGGCAGGCAGGCCTGCCAGTGTGAGGAGAAGGCCCCGGGTCACTCTGTTCATGATATGGCTGCAGAACAGGGCTAACAGCTGTGTGACTCAGTGGCTTGCTTCACCTCTCGGTGCTTCAGTGTCCTGAGAGCCGGGTGCAGATCTGGAGAGGCTGCTGGGGCTGGGTGCCTTTATCACCTGTTTTAGGACGATCGCATATTTAACACTTGCACTTGATTTTGGAGTGTTGCTATGCAAACCCAATTTATAGATTGATGGATTAGATGATACACAGTTGTAATGGGCAGTTCAGGTCACACGATCCCTTCGTGTCTCACAGCTAAGAAATCAGTCTCTACCAGCCAGGAGATGTTTCTTCAAAAGAGACTATGTGTTCATGGAAGGATATAGGGCTTTGCTCCAAACCCTAGGGGCTTGTATCTTGATTCTTCTATTGGAGCCGTCTATCCAGTGTCCTTATCAGTCATACACACTTAGAGCACCATGATTCTGCTAGATCCTATGTCCAGGCTGCTTGCCCTGTGTCCTGGTCCAGCTGGAGAATCGTTGCTTGCTCTGGGACCTAATCAAAGTTGACAGTCCTTAGGTGTTACTTGGTAAATGTGTCCAGCAGTTTATCCTAGTGTGGTTTGAATTGCCTCCAAAACCCTAAGAGACTTTCTTTTTTTTTAAATTTATTTATTTGTCAGAGAGAGAGAGAGCGAGCACAGGCAGACAGAGTGGCAGGCAGAGGCAGAAGGAGAAGGAGGCTCCCTGCCGAGCAAGGAGCCCGATGTGGGACTCGATCCCAGGACACTGGGATCATGACCTGAGCCGAAGGCAGCTGCTTAACTAACTGAGCCACCCAGTCATCCCTCTAAGAGACTTTCTAAGCATCACTATGTTGAGGTGGCAGAGCCCTGAGTTTTTATGAGGTTTATCTCACACTCTTTCATGCATGTGTGTTTTATCAGGGAATCTAGAACTACAGCTGTTTCTTATTTACTATGTCTTAAGGATATGCTATCATCCATGTACTGAACTACCATATCCTGTGGGATGGCGAGGTAGTCAATGTCCAGTTGACTACATTTTCTGTCAGAGTTGCTGTAGCCAGGAAGTAAAACAGTACAGGTGAATTGCTTTCCTGAGAGATGATAGCAAACTCTTCGGGTATTCTCTGCTTATTGGTGTAGAGAACAAAGTATCAGATTGTTCACTGCATACCAAGTGCCAGGGTCTGGGCTGATTTGCTCTAGTAAAAAGACAATATCTGAAAAAAACAATTGCAGTTGAAGCACTGTTTACATGATGAAATTTAAGAGAATCCATGGCCATTCTCCAAAACCCATATATCTTCTGCCATGGTTATAGTGGTGAATTGAATGGGGATTTATTAAAAGTCACCCCCCCACCCAGCATTTTTCAAATCTTATTTTTTTTTCAAATCTTATTTTTTTTAATAGCTTAGTGAATTAATTTAAAGTAAACATCCTTGTAACCAACACGAGTCAAGAAACAGAACTTTTGCTAGTCACCCTAGAGACTCTACACGTATCTCATGCCAATCTAGCTTTCTCCCCTCAAAAGTAACTATTCTGACTTCTATGTAGTCATCATCACTTTCTTGCCTTTTTATGCTTTTATCACCTGAGTGTGCATCCTTAAATATTATGGCTTAATCACACCCATTTTATAGAGTTTATTGTATAAATTTGAACTGTAGAGTTTTCCAAAGTCTGAATTTTTTTTAAATTGCATATTCATGGGGCAATTCAACATGGTTCTTCCTCCTTTGTATTTCCCGCAGATTGGCAGCTGGATTCAGAGGCCTGGACTCAGGTTCAATCTCTTTGGTAATACTATAAGCAATATTGTGTTTTTTCATTAGAAGATGCATGTCTGTCCAATTTTTCACTCTTTTTATGATTTTAACAGCTGGTGAAGCTCAAGGCCAAGGCCCTTTTATTTATTTGAGGTTTCAAAACTGTGATATTCTGTCATTTTGTTTTCATATTAGCTGAAGTAATTTTACTAATTTTTTAAAGATTTGTTTATTTGAGAGAGAACGTGTACGTGCATGCACAGACACAGACACATGCATGCATGGAGAGGGGGAGGGGCAAAGGGAGAGGGGGAGAGAGAGAAAATCTCAAGCAGTCTCCCCACTGAGGGAGGAGGCTGACGTGGGGCTCCATCTCACCATTTTGAGATCATGACCTGAGCCAAAATCAAGAGTCCAATGCTCAACTGACTCAGCCACCTGGGCGCCCCTGAAGTAATTTTATAGAAGGACACTTCACCTTATCCATTAAGCTAGTTTGTGTAAAATAGGCAAGATAAGTGCTTGATTCTTTCCTTTCATTTATCCAGTTCTCAAGGTAGTAAACTGAGTTCCTTTTCATCCTTAAAAGGTTGTTTTTTCTTTTACTATTATTATAAACTTATGGATTTAAACATATTTGGTGAGTGTCAATCTATTGCAATTTTTTAAAAGCTGAAATTGTATCATCTTTGGCCAATAGAAGCTTCTTTATGTTAGCTCCTGGATCTTTTTGACATGACCTGAGTGGCCTTTGATAGCTACCTTCCTTTCTTTCTTTCTTTCTTTCTTTCTTTCTTTCTTTCTTTCTTTCTTTCTTTCTTTCTTTCTTTCTTCTTTTTAAGATTTTGTTTATTTATTTGACAGAGAGAGAGATCAAAAGTAGGCAGAGAGGCAGGCAGAGAGAGAGAGGGGGAAGCAGGCTCCCTGCTGATCAGGGAGCCCGATGCGGGGCTGGATCCCAGGACCCTGGGATCATGACCTGAGCCGAAGGCAGAGGCTTAACCCACTGAGCCACCCATGTGCCCCGATAGCTTCCTTTCTATCTGGTATGTCAAGATATTCCAGGCATGTCTTGTACATCTTTACCCAGACCTGGATCTGGTCATTTCTCCCCAAATCCCTGGTTTCTTTTAATGAGGAATAATATTTCAAAACCACAGCGTGAGCCCTCAGGAGACCTGTGATTCTGGGTTGGTCACGCGTTCTTGTTCATACTAACATTTCCAACTTAAATTCATGTTTCAAGATTTTTTATTTAACCTCTTCTATATTACATTTGTATCCCTTTCTTCCATACTGAGAATCTGGTTTGCAAGGACATGATCGAATTAGAATATTCCATAATTATTAATTTGTTTTGTCTTGCATTACACCTAGAATAGTCTCAGGTCAGCCATGCCAATAATACTACCATTAATTAAGATTACTGAAAATGTAATTTAAAAATATTTTTATTTTATTTGCGTACCCATTTCCCCCATTTTTAATGGTTTTACTGTATGTCAATTGTCAAATTTGCTATTCAATTAAGTATATAGTTAATATCCACCATCAGTCTTTATGTTGATGATCGTCCAGTCATTTGGTTTTCTGAAGCTCATTGGCTTAAGAGAGTATTGTCCCATAGAATTTTCTGTGATGATGGAAATGTTCTATATCTGCACTCTCTAGAATGATAGCCACTAGCTGCATATAGGTTTTGAGCACTTAAAATCTAGCTAGTTTGATTAAGGAATTGGATTTTTAACTTTGCTTCACTTAATTCATTAAAATTAAAATTTAACCAACACATGGCCAATGGCTACCATATTGGTCAGCTCTGCTCTAGTAGATCTCTTAGGAAGGGCTCATGGGAATAGTACTCTTGGAGTTCTTGCATGTTGATAGTAATTTGTCTGTACCTTTTATATTTGTAGATCAGTTTCACTGTATATAAAATTCTTGGCTCACATTTTCTCCTTTCAAGCATTTTAAGTATGTTGCTTTATTTTCTCCTGGAATAAAATGTTGCTGTTGAAAAATCCAATGATAATACTTTTTTTTTTCATTATATGTCATGTGTGCTTTTTAGTCTAGAAGCCTGAGATATTGTTTCCTTAAAACTCAGTAATTTTACTAGAATATGTTTTAGTGCTTGTGTAGATACTTCATCGTAATCAACCACCGATGATAATTTCATTAATTGTGAATGCCACTGCATGCCACAGATTACCCAACATCCCATTTTCCATTGGCAAAGAGTTCGGTACTCTTTTCCAGAGCCAGGATATCACTAGCTCCTCAAATTCAATCTTTGAGGGTCTATTTCCTGGGACCACTGCTGGGACCAATTTCTGTGTCAGTGTCTAGTGAGGAGATAGAAACCATTCCAATAATTAGAACAGAGTGAATTTGTTATAAAAGAGAGACATTGGGATACCTGGGTGGCTCAGTCGGTTAAGCCATTGCCTTTGGCTCAGGTCATGATCCCAGGGTCCTGGGATCGAGTCGCGCATCAGGCTCCTTGCTTGGCAGGGAGTCTGCTTCTCTCTCTGCCTCTGCCTGCTTGTTCTCTCTCTCTCTCTCTCTCTCTCTGACAAATAAATAAATAATAAATAAAATCTTTAAAAAAATAATAAAAGAGAGACATTAATTTGATAAATGGCATGACCACCTTACATATCTTTTCTCAAGCATACTGTGTGCTCTTTCAGTATGTAATTTCAAATACTTTTATTTTTTACTTCAGGAAAGATTCCAGTATCTGCTCTGTTCCCCTGCTTTGGGTGTGTTTCTTCAGGGACTCCTATTATCCATGTATTGGGTTTTCTTTGCCCATCTTCAATATTTATCCCTTTCTCTTGACTTTTTTTTTGTTTTTCTTCATTTATTTTTGAGTTAAAAATTTTTCTTCTTCTTACCTTCCATATTTTAAAGGCTTCACTTATATTTATTTGCTCTTACTTTTCTCCTGCAGTAATCTTTATTTAAGAAAAAAATTTTTTTGCCCTTTATTTGTATTCTTCCTTGTCTTCTGTCACATCACTTCTGAGTTTCCCTGTTTCTGACTTATGCTATTTCCCCCTATATTGTATTATTTTCCTAATATCTTTTAGCTCATTTTGAAATAGTATATTACAGTTTTGATTTTTTTTTTTTAAAAGATTTTATTTATTTATTTGACAGACAGAGATCACAAGTAGGCAGAGAGGCAGGCAGAGACAGAGGAGGAAGCAGGCTCTCCACGGAGCAGAGAGCCCGATGCGGGGCTCGATCCCAGGACCCTGGGATCATGACCTGAGCCGAAGGCAGAGGCTTTAACCCACTGAGCCACCCAGGTGCCCCGATTTTTTTTTGAGCAGAGCTTTTTTCTTTGCCTGTAGGGATATCATTCTGCTCCTTTTCTTTTTTTTCCAAATAGTAACATTTTATGGGACTTGATTTTGACACTTTTTTTGTTATTCATTTTAATATAAATTTGGTTGTTATTGCACTTTTAGAGGAGGGTTATTTCAGATAGATCTTCTAACTTGACACAGTGTCCTCTTCTGTTGTTTTCAGGTAATGTCTAAAAATGTGGTGGTTTGGTTTCTGAGATTTTTCTGGCTCTTTTTCCCCTCCCACACTTTGATCTAGACCTTCCTTTAAATTTATTTCTGTTGCTCCTATTCTACTCATGTGTAAGGCTACCAGCAGCAGTTTCTCCTGTGGAGGTATGTCTGGAGTTCAAGGGAATTAGACAACTCCAGCCCCTTTTAAGCCTTACTCCTGACCCCTTACCCTCCCTTGCTAGTGGAGTTTCTGCTCCTTTCTCAAACAGACCAGCTTTACTTTTTGTCAGTTTCTGTTGCCTTTTTGAGGAGGCTTCTACCCATCACTTGCATTGTTGTATTTCTCTGAATTCTCCAACCCAATGACAATAACACATAGTGCATATTACTGTTCCCTGCACCCCCCCATTTGTATTTTGGGGTTTGTTGGATATCTTATCATCTAGTTTTGTTTTAAATATTTGTCATATGTAAATTTTTCTGTATATTTTTATGTGAGAATTCACAAGATTCTAAACTATGCTGTCCCCTGCTACCACCATCTTCCTCATTCAGGTTTTTAAAATTTTCCTTCCTGAATTACCAGAAATTGAAATTTTTTTTCAGGAATAGCAGAGGGATCACAACTCAAGAAATGTAAACTGTGGTAAGCTACAGGTGAGACCCTCAAGTCTTTGATGGTGGTATTAATGTGTAATTCCCTCAGGGATGTCATATTGTTTTTGATTCGCTATTTGGTTCACTTCACTAGTCCCTTCCCTTCATGACAAGAGAATGAATGTGAATACTATCCTACTTGATGAAATGTTATTACAACGTTGTCTTCTGGAATGGGACAATAACCGCAGAATGGGTTCGTGGACTTTCTTGGCCCATTGCTACATGGATTCTGGCCAAAATTGCATGTATTGCTTGACCATCCTAAGCTCTTACTCTTACTAGTGGGTCATGCTTGTCTTTTGTGTTCCTAAGGATTATTACTAAGAACCAGTGTCCAGTTAAACCCTAAAGAATTTCCCCTTCCCAGTGCACAGTTACTCTGGCAATTGGCTGAAGTTTATGTAAGGAAACAAAAACAAAATTTATAATTCATGCTTGAGACAATGCCACAGCATCCTTGCTCAGGGGTACCTGGCTTCTATATTCAATAAGCTCAAACTGTGAACTGGATCCATTTATGGGACTTGGGTAAGGTAATCTGACTTTTCACTGAGGCAACTCAAACCAGTGTTCACATATCCCAGATTATTTTTTCTTGACTTTTTTGTTGCCCTTTGGTTCAGTCTTAGGAATCCAGCCATAAATAATCTCATTCTTGAAGGTCAGGCCATTCTTATTACAGCTGTATTCTTGCTGCTTATATGGTAACCAGTTAGTACTACCACTTAACCTCTGCCACTCCAGAATCATGTCATCACCACTGAACTCAGGAAACCTATTTTAATACCAGCATCTCCTACATAAGGCAGCTACTGTAGTGTTTTAAAGGATATGGGTGCTTCAACCAGATCTATTTCTGTGTCTTAGTTAAGGGAGCATCCTTTGGGTCCTCTTGGCAAACATAGTTAGATGGTCATAAATAGTAATTCCATTTTAACACTGTTATCTCCCTAAGACTTTGTATTTCCCCCTCCCTTTACATTCTGTCAAGGAATTTTGACATTTCAATCTCACTTGGGGTAGATCTCTGTTGAAACCAGATTTAAATTGATCAGCTGAACAAACAGGTGCATTCTCTTGAATTAGTTTATTGAATTTAAAAATCTCTAGTAAATGCATCCATGTTGATAATTACTTCTCATTGATCTAGGTCTTTCCCCCTCTGAATCCATTATCACACATATTCATTCCCCAGGTTGTTTCTACAGATATAAGTAAGCCGAAAATTGTGATATTAAATGGTAAACTCTCTTTACTGGTCTTCTTGAGACATAATGGGATCTTTTTTTATGGGGCAAGCAGGAAATGATGAAAACGGTGGAACATAGCCATGGCTATGGTGAAACACAAGGTTAACTGACATCTCCTTGAAGGTAGATACCTCTGGTAAGGTCAGCACAGGCTTTCCACAAAAGGTGGAGCTAACTTTCTCATGTGGGAAGGAAGGACTGCTTCTTCTACCAAGTAAGGCTCAGTGTATACTGAGTCTCCAGAGACTCATATTCATCTGAATTTATCCAGATGTTCTCATCTCAGTCCTCAGGGTTCCATTCCTTCCTTAATCAAAGTCAGTCTTGACTATAAAAGATTGGGGGAAGCTGTGAATTTGATTTCATTTGTAAATCAAGAGTCACGTGACCAGTCTTGGCATCTTACTTTTGGACATGTCATCCTGTTGGCTTGAAGAGATTAGAGATTGTTTGATGGCAGTTACAGCAACTTTCCAATCCTCTAATTTTGCCTAGAGTGTAACATTTTAAAAAATATACATTGGCTCCTTTTCGTAAGCTCTCCAGGACTTCAGAAGTGTTTAGGTTCCCCATAGTCCTTCTTTGCCTCATTCCAACCATACGAATCCACTGAAGACTTGCCTTCAATAGGCACTTAATTTAAGTCCTCCAAAAAATGTGATGACTTAAGTAATTCTATTTACAACTGTACCATGGACTGTCAGTTCCCATTTTTCAGTGGGAACCGAATCATCTCTGCCTTCAAATCCAACCAAATCAGATAACCACTTTCAAATTCTTGTTGAGAGTCTGTTGTCTTTAAACACTTCTAATTTCACATACTATATATTAGTCAAGGCTCAGTATAGGCAATGGAAAATATCCCAGGTATTTTAAACACTAAAGGATTTTGTGTATGAAATTGGATGCTTTAAGAAATAGCTAGAAATGTTATAGTAGTATGAATCAGGAGATCTATTAAGTTCAAAACTTATCATAGATGCTACTCAGAGATCAGGTATCAGGTAGCTGGGGTTAGAAAGCCACTTCCTCTGTCACCATCGAAACTTTCTTGACACCCTTAAGTGTTAACCAGCTGTTAACCAGGCACTGAATCTGGTCATCATTCCCTCTCACCTGCTTTTTGACACTTGTGTTTTTATGAGCTTGCTTGTTAACAATAGGAAGAAAGTGTCTCCCATGTTTTTCTTCCAAAACTTTTATGAGAGTCTTAATTGGCAGAACCTAATTTGCATATAGAACACTAGCTGCAAGAAAGTCTAGAAAACACCATTTTTAAATTCCTAGGCTCTCTCTTTTTTTTTTTAAGATTTCATTTATTTATCAGAGAGAAAGAGAGATCACAAATAGGCAGAGAGGCAGGCAGAGAAAGAGGGGGAACCAGGCTCCCTGCTGAGCAGAGAGCCTGACATGGGGCTTGATCCCAGGACTCTGAGATCATGACCTGAGCTGAAGGCAGAAGCTTAACCCACTGAACCACCCAGGTGCCCCACTTTCTAGGCTCTTTAAGGTGAGAATGGATGCTATCCAGTATATCAAAAAACCAAATTTTTTTCTCCCTTTGGCTTATGTAGATCAGTTGCTGTTGCTTTATGCAAAATGGGAGATAAACTACAGTGAGGTGAAGAGTTAATGGAAATGAGGCCATATAAAGAGCAAAAATAGTGTACTCTTTAAAAATTTGTATATGAGGAGAGAGATGAGATGGTAATTAGTGGGAGAATTCAGAGGAAAGCGACAATTTCTATTTAGATGTAAGAGATTTAAGCATTGTTATGAGTTGAAGTGGAGCAAAGAGTAGAGAAGAGTTTGGTTGAGGACTTAGAATAGGACACAAGGGACAATTGATCAAACAAGGCCTGCAGGAGGTGGGAAGGTAGGGATCAGGGTTACAGCCATCAAGGTTGGCCTCAGAGAAGTAATAGGATCAGCTTTACTCTATGGGAGTCCTGCCAGAACTTTGACCATGTAAGAACCCTGCCAGTTGTGAGAAATCATGGAGCATGATCATAGGCAACCTCATGTCTGTATCAGCCATACAAGAGTAGTTTGTGTAAAATAGATGACTAGATGTGCATGTAGTTCCAGCTGTTTTCACACGAAGAACTTGTTTTGGGGCATTTCATCTTTCAAATACTTTAGATATTTGATTAGATATTTTCAAATACTTTAGATATTTGATTAGATATTTGATAGATATTTAGATATTAGATATTTTAGATACTGTCAGATATTTACTTAGGACAGATTATGTCCAACATGTACTGTGTTAAAGAGGAGCACTGTGAAGGAGCATTCTTTGTTTTTATAAATGTGTGAACCAACCAACATGAGGTCAGTGGGTTGCTCAGGCCTCTACACTGTTCTGCTCAAGCCTATACAGAGTCCTCCATTTCTGCTCACCAGCCCACATCTCCATAACTTAACTCTAGCCATGGTTGATAGGCCTATGGTAAGCCCCATCCAAAGCAAGTTTGTTTTCGTTGGGGAAAAATAATGCAACAGTGAAGTTACATCCACAGTAAAAATGTCTACCCTTAGAAGTCACTATGATTAGCATGGAGATTTTGAACTAGGTTATGCAAAAAGAGCAAAAGTAGGGAATTAGGGCAGAATGAGATCTGCCTCTACATTTATCTTCTGCTAGGGCTATTAGGTCTAAAACATTCCAGGCAGGAGGCTTTTGTGTGTAAGGGCAAATGGAAAGCAGAGAGAGTGGCCAGTAAATAGGTGAGGGTTGAGAGGACTTCTTGAGAGGAGTGCTGATTTGGAGGGAGCTTTCCGAGAGAAAGTAAGAGGATTCCCAATTTCCCTCTTCGTTTTCTTCAGTCACTCTTGGGTCAAGAGGTCAGTTGGGTGACTCTAAACTGGCCCATACATTCTCACCCCTCACTTTCCCTCTATATCCATCATCCTAAATAAATCTACAATCTAATTAAAAGTGGTCTGTGCAAATGTAATGCAAATGTGCCCTGAAGATAGTCCCCGAGCAACCCTTTCCCACCAGCAGAGACCCGAAGCCCTTGCGGCAGAGCTGGTCTGGAGCTGCTACCAGCTTTCGTTCCAGATGCGTGTTTAATGTTTATTAGGAAAACAAAGTGGAAAAACACTTTTCTGTAATGTGTTAAAAATTCTGCCTGTGATTCTCCTTTCTCCCTGACACACCCACTGGAGGCTGAATGCCATGTACTATCTCGTTGGCCTAGCTATCCTCTTCTCTGACCCACCCAAATCTAGGGCTCTTCCTCCCATTTTTGAGATGAATCCTACCCCTGTCCCTTTCTCTCAGGGCTCTGCAAGGTGACTTGTTAGTAGATTTAATTAACTAATGCACAAGAAAGCCCCACCAGTTTCATGCACCACTCTTGGAGGATAACATTTGCATTTTAAATGAAGCTTCTTAGACTGTCAAGCTCAGCGAGTAGCTTATAGATCATCAGGACAAATGCTCTGATTGTACAGAGGAGGCCGCCTCTGCTCCCAGACCCTACGGGACTTGCTAGAGGTCTGAGGGTGAGGGTAGGATAGAGCTGGCACTGAAACCCATTTAGGGTCTAGTCTACCATCATGACCCACAAGCTCTCACAAAATGAGGAAGTTAAAAACAGAATTTTGAGGTACTAAGGGAAAAGATGTGTTTTGAATTGTGTATTTACTTAACAGTCAACATACATTTACACACAAAGTGACCCCTCCTTACTTAGAATTCCTATTCTCATTTATCTCTGTGGCCACTTAGCATAGAAAACTGCCATTGTTCCTTACTTGTATGTCTTCCCAACTGGATTCTGAGCTCCTAAGGACAGGGACTGGATTTTATTTGTCACCGTGTCCTAGGACCCAGGGCAAGGTAGCGCAGAGTGGGGATTCAATATACATGGCTGAAGGAATGATTTTTTTTAAGAATTAAAAAAATTTTTAAAATTTATTTGACAGAGAGAGAGAGAGCACAGCAGGGGGAGCAGCAGACAGAGGGAGACAAGGGAGCCCCCTGACATGGGGCTCGATGCCAGGACACTGGGATCATGACCTGAGCCAAAGGCGGATGCTTAGCCGACTGAGCCACCCAGGCACCCCTGAAGGAATGATTGAACAAATGATTGATTTGATCGACCAAGCAGAGCAGATGTAGTCTTAGGTACTGCGCTTCCATGGTTCTGACAAAGTTATCCTAATGGTGAGGCATCTTTTCTAGTATTCTTCAAATTATATGAATTACTCACCCTCCTCCTCTATCTCCTTGTACAGCTGGTTGCTGTCTTTAACTTTTGTGCTTTACACTGATGTGATTATGACTCGAGTTTCTTCTACCTGTAAGATTTCTTTTCCTCATATGGTTATCATCACCCTTTTGCAAGATTAAGAAATGACATGCTTAAGGAATACCAGATTAATCTGTTCTGATTTTTTTTTTCTCAGCTAGGGATAAAAAAAAGAGCCTTTTGAAGAGCCTTCAAATCAACAGTAATTTCAGATTTTCACAACATAAAGAGGCAGAGCACAAAGTGAATTTGACACTTTGAAAAATGCTGTAAGCCTCCCAGTAGACGGATGAACATGCTTCCACTTCATGAATGCTTGTTTCATAAGTATTCCATAAATATCGATGTCAGGGTTGTTAAGTAATTAATATTAACCTATTGAGAAAGCGTTTCTTTTCTAGGTGGTTGATTTCCAGTGGGGAGGCTAATGAAATATTAAAGACTGTGTGAGATGTTTTCTATAATTACAGTTCTAGCTGTATTTACAAATGATGTGTCTACATGCAGTGAAATAATAACGGGGTTTTAGCCTGTTTTTATTCTTATACAGAGTATATAGATTTTTTTTCAATCTGAACCTTCTCTGCCCAAGCTTGTTTATATTTATTACTCTTCACAATTGCCCTCATAGACTCTTTTCCTGTTTCTACCACGATTTGAGAGGCTACCATTCCACATTTCTATACTTCTCTGTTTTCTGGTTCTTGACTCATCATGAGTTGTTTCTGTGAATTCCTATATCTATCTTATTTATAGAATAAACTCATTTTGAGTCATCAATATGTCCCATCTCTAGTTAGTTGAGTGCTTAGATCTTGGGGCTTGGGGAAAATCATATCAGGTAAATGTTAACATAATTTGAGTGTTTTTTGGGATACTCCTGCCCCTTAACCTCTTTGTAGGATTAACCTGAACCACATTCCATACCCTGTAGGAAAGTCTAATGCACTCTTTAGCATTTGTGCAGATTCTCACGGGCCTTAATTTCTTTCTTTCTTTCTTTTTTTTAAGATTTTGTTTGTTTATTCATAAGAAAGAGTGTGCATGAGCTGGGGGATGGAGAAGGGATAGAAGGAGAGGGAGAAGCAGACTCCCTGCTGAGCAGGGAGCTGGACATGGGGTTTGATCCCAGGACCCCTGGATCAGGGATCATGACCTGAGCCGAATGAAGGTGCATAACCAACTGAGCCACCCAGGTGTCGCTCGCTCTTTCTTTCTTTCTTTCTTTCTTTCTTTCTCATTTATTTATTTATTTATTTGACACACAGAGAGAGAAATCACAAGTAGGCAGAGAGGCAGGCAGAGAGAGAGGGGGAAGCAGGCTCTCCACCTAGCAGAGAGCCCAATGTGGGATTCCATCCCAGGACTCTGAGATCATGACCTGAGTCGAAGGCAGAGGCTTTACTCACTGAGCCACCCAGGCGCCCCCGGCTCTTTATTTCTTATAGTCATCTCTGAGTCTTGTGTTTCTAGTCAATTTTTTTTCCCCATTCTGCCTTTTTGTGGTTGGTCATTTCTCTTTTTCACTTTGGTATTGACCCCAAAAGAACTCAAATACATTCCCCCTTCCCAGATGTATATCTATCTATCTACCTACCTACCTATCTATACATGTACATACATATACATGTGTTTGTATATAATACATATATATGTGTGTGTATAATACATATACATATGTGTGTGTTAATCACCAAAGGCCTCTGTATATGTGGCAAACTGGGGTTTGGTTAAACATGTGGGAGATTCAGCAGTAAAGACAGATTAAAAGAAGACTTAGATGTGTTCTTGAAAGTTCTAGTCTTCTAGCTGCTTGCCCATTATTTCCCATCTCTAGTCCCTTCTCTCTTCTGTTCCCCTTTTCTCTCAGAATCAAAAAGTCTTCCTCAAATTCTTCCCATTATCTATGTGGAGCAATCTAACTCTCTCCACCCTATTCCAAGTCCACATAATCCCTGGCTTTTCTTTGTAAATACAAGATCTCTGTCCAAGCTTAGGAATCTCTGTGTGGAAGAGCTCACGCCACTGTATTTTTTGATAATCCTCCTTGTTCTCTGTTGGGGAATGGGTCATGCCTGTTTTTGGCTCTTCCATTACACCTAATTTTTAAGCATTAAACTATTGGATTCCTTTCAGATTTTTCTCACTCCTCAAGAGCACATGAATAAGGCAGTTCTAATTTTTGCTTTTATTTTTTATGTATTTATTTTTTGCTATAAAAAATATATCATACTGACCATGATTTTAGATTTTTGACCTTAAGAAATAATTGAAAGGAAGAATTTCAGAAGCATCCTTGCTGACCTTGCTAAATATTTATATGACTTAAGTGGATTCAAACGGGATTGTTTCTGATGCAAAGAACCTTGAATTGTTTTAGTATATGAAATGCTATGACTTTCACGTGTATGTTGAAAGAGGATTAGATTTGCTGTGTTTAAGAAGGGAGAAATAAATTTGAATAGGACATTTACCTTATACAGTATGGAGAAACTGCTTTAAAAATCAAATAAAATTGTGCTTATTAAAAGAAAAAAAAAACCCTGCTTTTTATTCTCCAAAAACCAAGGAAGAGGATTAATCTACTAATGGTTTAGAAGCTCTACTTTCTTCCAAGGCAGAATCTGCAGTAGCTACACATTTGAGGACTTACCCAATCAGTACCTGCAAGAAGGAAAATCAATCCTTAGACTCGTTACCCGTAATCACGAGGCTCAAGCGCACTTAAGTCAAGGCTCCTTTCACAAAGTCCGATGTCGGATGGAGAGCTCCTACATCTTTTTGTTCAGTGAATTGACTGGGCACGATGGCTCTTCTGGTAAGAGCTTTCTTTTTTTTTCTTTTAAAGAATTTTATTTATTTGACAGAGATCACAGGTAGGCAGAGAGGCAGGCAGAAAGAAAGAGGGGGAAGCAGGCTCCCCGCTGAGCAGAGCAGGCTCCCCGCTGAGCAGAGAGCCGGATGCAGGGCTTGATCCCAGGACACTGGGATCATGACCTGAGCCGAATGCAGAGGCTTTAACCCGCTGAGCCACACAGGCACCCCTGGTAAGAGCTTTCTTAACCTTAGGTTCATTTAGTACTTTAAACTCGGAAAATAAGAATATAAACTGGAGTCTTGACAAGTGTTTACAGATTAATAAACATTCTAGGCACTGGCTAACTAGGCAAATATTGTTTAAGGAGAAAACGCATGTAGACACAGGGACTGTGGCCTCAGGATGTGAGAAGTGGGTACAGTGTTGATGAACTGTGGACACTAAGCAGGCTTGGGGGTAGAAGGAATTCAGTTTATACAGAGGTAACTCCTAAACCTTTTGCTAAATTATTTGTTTCTCTAGGAAATGTGTTTTTTATTGGGTCTTATATTCCAGTTATTGTGATTCTCAGGGGGCACAAATTCCAAAGATGTATGAGCCAGGCTTCTCGGTTCAAGTATCAGAATGTAACTCAAATGCCTTATGTTCAAAAGGGAATTTATTGGCTTATATAACATGGAAAGGCAGAATGTACTTGCCTCTCAGATACTGATCCGGGAACTAAATTATTTGGGCTTTATTTCCATATTTTAACTGTGCCTCTCTCGCTAGGGTTGGCTTAACTTCATGGACATGCTCTCTTCTTGAGACGGGAAAGGAGAATGGTGGTGGATGAAGGCCTCTATCATTATAACACTCAATCCAAAAGAAAAAGAGGTGTCTTCTCTTTCCAAGAGCCATATATTGATATCATGGAAAGGGTATTCAATCACGCGGCTATGCTTACTTCTACCATTGTTGTCAAGAAGATATGGTACCAGAGGTTGCCATGCCTGGGTTACAGGGCTGAGCCTGCTGGAAACAGGTAGGAAGAGCACCGTGAGGCCCAGTCTCAGCAGAACCAAATAGAACAAAGCAGTGGCACTTCCACATGGAAAGAATGGTTCCGAGCACACAAATGCAACTGATGCCCACAACAAAAGACTGAGCTCCTTCCTCAAGAAACTCCGAGTATGGTGTAGGAGAGGGACATATGAACAGCTGCAATAGTCAGATGAAAGCTAATACAATTCAGATAAGCCCGGTGCACTATGTGACCACAGAGTGGGGACCCGTAACTCAGGTTTGGACTCTGAGTGATGGTTCCTTGCTTGAATCTTGATAGACAAATAAATACGGGTTGTCAGTGAATGGGGGGGTGCAGAATAGATTTTTTTGGCATTAGACGTAGCACAAACAAAAGCAGAGAGATGAGACTGCATAAAGGCTGTTTGAGGAACTCTACATATTTGGAAAAGGCTCCGGGGCAACATGTTTTGGGGGATTTTCAGGAGAAAAGGCTGAAGAATTATAAAGGGCTAGAGTATGAGGGATCTATAGGACTTGCAAAGCATCCAACGTAGTTAAAGTAGGAAAGTTACTTGATGAAGCTTGTGTTTTATGGCAGCAGGTGGAGAATAGATTGGAAGGCATGTGGACTGGAGGGGGAGATATGGTGAAGACCTAATTGAAGTAATGTGATTTTGGAGACATTCTTGATAGGACTTGATAACAGATAGGATGTTGCCAGTGAGAGAAAGGGAGAAGTCTGAGATGACTCCATGTTTTCCAGCTTTGGTAACTTGGCAGATGGTGCTGAAAATCACCAACAGAAAGAACTAGAAGTTTTTGGTAGATCAAGAACTTTGGTTTGGAAACTCATCTTTATAGAGCAAAACTGTGGTGACCCTAGAAGCTAACTGGATTCATGAGAGAGACGGCAGAGAACATTGTTGTCTGCAGTAGAGAAAGGGACCAGGTGACTTCTCAGGACCCTTTGTGCCCACCCCAGGAAAAAGTCCATCCTAATTTTAACCATATTTACTTTCCCACAGTCAGAAGTTCCTGTGACCTTTGTTATATCTGATATGGCTTTGATACAGCTTATTCCTGTATCTGTGGACCTTGTACAGAAGGAAAAATTTTAATATTATGTTTTATTGATCTAGTCTTCATAATTTAGGGATAGCAGCCTACTGATATGAAAAGTGGAGTGGTGCTTAATCATTCCATTCTACAGGATGGAATTAAAGGTTGTCTTTAGGTTTTTTCCAGCAGGCAATTGCTACATTTATAGTTTTTCTTCATAATGATTACCTTTGACACTTCAAACCATAGAAGATAGCGTCAGAGCTCTCTTGTCTGACCTACAAGGCAACAACCTGATCTAACCCATCTTTCCAGCCCCATTTTCTGTCACTCTTTCCTGTAGATAGTCAGCTGTGATCAAGGTGGTCTGAACTTCAGATGAAACTGTGACAAAGTGCCTGGCACATACCCGGTCTTAAAGACTTACTGAATTTTTTTTTTTAAAGATTTTATTTATCTATTTGACAGACAGAGATTACAAGTAGGCAGAGAGGCAGGCAGAGAGAGAGGAGGAAGCAGGCTCCCTGCTGAGCAGAGAGCCCGATGCGGGGCTCGATCCCAGGACCCTGGGATCATGACCCGAGCCGAAAGCAAAGGCTTTAACCCATTGAGCCACCCAGGTGCCCCCTGAATTTTTTTTTTTTTTTAAGATTTTACTTGTTATTTGACAGAGAGAGAGAGCGTGAGTACGAGCAGGGGGAGGAGGAGGGGCAGGCAGAAGGAGAAGCAGGCTCCCGGCTGAGCAGGGACCCGGACTCGGGACTCGATCCCAGGATGCTGGGATCAGACTTGAGCTACAGGCAGCCACTTAACCAATTGAGCCACCCAGGTGCCCCGACACTTATTGAATTTTTGAAAGAAGAATTAGAGAAAATCAAGTGGCTCTCTTTCCTTCTCTTTGAAATGCTTGTTCTTTTTCTGATTAAATAATGTTTTCATGGTAGGGCACCTGGGTGGCTCAGTGGATTAAGCCGCTGCCTTCAGCTCAGGTCATGATCTCAGGGTCCTGAGATCGAGCCCCACATCGGGCTCTTTGCTCAGCAGGGAGCCTGCTTCCTCTTCTCTCTCTGCCTGACTCTCTGCCTACTTGTGATCTCTCTTTCTCTGTCAAATAAATAAATAAAATCTTAAAAAAATATATTTTCATGGTAAAAATTAAAACACACAAAAATAAAAATAAAAAGCAAAATAAAAATTACTTATCATTTCATTACCCAGGATTAACCATTGATAACTTTTAGGTAAATTTCCATTTTTTTCTATGTATGTGGAAGCATATGTGTGTATATGTATACACACACATATATGCACACATGAATCTCATTAGATAAAGTGTTGAATTCTGCTCTTCTCACTTAGCATTTATCCTAAAACTTTTTCCTGATCTTTGAGTACTCAGGGATACTATGCTTTTTAACTGCCTGTATGAATATCTATCAATTAAGATACAGTTATCTCATCATTCTCTTGTAGTTAGAGATTTAGGGTGTTTCTAGTTTTTGTAAATGATAAATATCTTATGAATATTCTCGTAGGCAAATTTTATCAGCATTTCTGGTTATTTCTTTAGATAAATTCTTAAAATTCTGGGGTGCCTGACTGGCTCAGTCAGTAGAGCATATGACTCTTGACCTCAAGGTTGTATTAGCTCAAGCCCCACATAGGGGGCAGAGATTACTTAAAAATAAAATAGTATAAACATAAATAAAAAGTAAAAGTAAAATTCTGGATCACACTATTGTGGACATTTAAAACAATCTTTGATTTACCTAGCCTAATGGTTTCTAAAATAATCTTACCAACTCATATTCCCATAAATTATGAGAGAGACGCCTGTGTGGCTTAGTTCGTTAAGTGCTGAACTCTTCTCTTGATTTCGGCTCAAGTCATGATCTCAGGATTATGAGTCTGGGCCCTGCATTGGGTTCAGCTCTGGGCATGGAGCCTCTTTAAGATTCTCTCTCTCCCTCTCCCCATATCCCTCTCTTCCTCCTTCTCTAGAAAGAAAAATCATTTTTTAAAGATTTTATTTAGGGGCACCTAAATCTTTAAAAAATTTATTTATTTATTTATTTGAGAGAGAGAGAGCATTAGAGAAAGAGAGAGAGAGAGAGAGACAGCAAGCACGAATGGGAGGCAGAGGCAGAGGGAGAAGCAGCCTTTCCACTGAGCAGGGAGCCCGAGGTGGGGCTTGATCCCAAGACCCTGAGATCATGACCTGAGTCAAAGGCAGACAGTTCATGGCCTGAGCCACCCAGGTGCCCTTAAAAAAAAAAGAAACTATATGAGAATGATTATCATCACATTGCATGAGAATGATTAATTTTCAGAATATTTAAGCATATGTCAGGTTAGAAACTAGGCTGGTAGGGTTTGTGTGTATGTAAATTTATTAAACATCCAGATAAGTTGGAGAATGATTTATATATTGATGATATTTAAACTTCTAATAGACTATGTCTCTCCAGGTATTCCAGTCAGTGCTATTTTTAGTCCTTTAAATTTTTAAAGTTTTCATTTCTGGGTAAGTTATACACATTTCTTGTTAAGGTTATTCCTAGGTATCTATTTCTACTGATATTGAGAATGGGATATTTTCCCATTGTATTTTTTCATTAGCTACCTCTGCCACACAAGAAAATCGTTGATTTTAAAACTTTTTTTTTTTTTTTAATCTCCTTCCTATCTTGTAAAGGAAAGAAAAAAAAAAAGGGAGGAGATGCTCTGACTACTTTCCAAACATGCTTTGCTCTTTATTCTACTCTAAATTTTGTTCATATGATCTGGCTCTCTGAGAAAGCCCTTCTAATGCTTTTCCACCTAGGAAAATCTTAACAATGAGGAAGAGACCGAGGTGGTCCACCTGAACTCCTCTGCATAGACAATGCAGGTTCTGGGACCCGCAAGGGGCCCCTGCCAGAAGTACTCAGCATGGTCACCAGTGCTGTTTCTCACTCGAGTCAGGCTCTGTGGCTTCTCTGCAGCTGCCAATACCAACCAAAGAAGGAGAAAAGGAGAAGGAAGGCCTGGTTTTATCCCCCCCAACCCCCTCTCCCGCCCTCCTGCAGGCGCTCTGTGAGCTACGAGCACCTATGCTTGCTGGCCCTCCAGCCATGGTACACCCGTCTCCTTGTTTCAGCCCAAAGTTAAGCCCCTCTAGTCATCCGTGTTCTCTGATACATTTGTGGTGTTTATTTACCTCTTGCCTGTCAGCTCCAAAACAACTCTTCTACGTTCTGCTCTGTGATGCTGAGCTCAGGGCCTGCAAAAGTGTATTTCTCAGAGACTCTTGCCAGTTGGCTTCCTGTTAGCTGATGGACTGCCAGCGGGAAGAACCAGAGGGGGATTGGGAGACAGAAGGGAGAGGACAGGACTTGCTAGTTCTAGTGTCTGTGTCCCTACAGCAAAGCAGCAACAAGGTACGGCTGGGGCTCCCAGCCCCCAGCTTCATCTGGGGCTCCCCAAACCAGCTGTGCCCTTCCCCCTTAGAAGTGCCAACCGGCCAGCCTCCCCCTTCCTTGAGGTCTGAGCCTACTCTCTTCCCCTGGCCTTGTTTCCTCCCCAACCTTCGTTCTCCTAGTTAATGCTTAATCCTTCAGATCTCAGCTCAAGCATTGACTTCTCAGATCGTGATGCTGGTTCGAGGCTCATTTGCTGAGGGTAGGGAAGCTAGCCCCTCTCACATGAAAACCAGCTAAGAACTAGTCAGGAGGTACTTCTTGGGCTTTATGAGTATGTGAATATGGGGCTTGGTGTGGGCTTTTGGTTCTAATTGTGCACATGTTTTTTTTTCTGCTATCTCCAAACCTTAAGTCATAAATACCAGCTGATTTCATTTCCTTTCCTATTATTTATTTCACACAACCTGGTTTTCTCTACTGTCCACTAGACTATCCACTTTTATGGATGAAGAGATCATATCTATTTCACTCACCTATCAGTAGTAGATAACATGCAGTGAATATTTTTTAAAGGAATGACTGAATGATTTGGCTAAAATTGCCATTTCTAAGGCCACTAGTGGCATGCCATTTACCAAATGGACAATGGACACCTTCAGACTTTTTTTTTTTTTTTTTTTTTTTTTTTTTTTTTTTTTTTTTTTTTTTTTTTTTTTTTTTACCTTCAGACCTTCTTATCTTACTCTGCTAGTATTCATGCTTTGATCCCTTGCATTTTGTGGCACCATTCTTTCCTGATTCTCTTCCTATCTCTCTTGCTATTATTTTTCCATTAACCTGGTAGCCTCTTCATGAAGGTCCCACCATATCTTCATTTAATTCTCCATTTTAGCCCCTTCAAAGACCAGAGGTTTCCCAGGTGATAACAATAGATTACTCGACTAATTTGGCCATCTTTCTGGAATGTGATACTGTTTCTGATTTACTCTTTTGGCTGTACTGGAGGTAGGGCATTTTCAGAGACTTCCATTTGACTTCACCCATTATGGTAGCTTTTATCCTACAGAACAAGGACCCAGTATGGGAGTTGGACCAAGTATATCAAACCCAAGTGAACATTCAGGAATGGGGAAATGACCACGAGGTGGGTTTATGGATCTAATGTAAACTGGATTTTGGTCAGGATTCCATCCATTACCTGGTCCCTGTAGTTCCCTACTCTAAGAGAGGGACCAATGATGATTGTTCAGATCTCTGAGTATTCATGCCAACTGTGTCCAAAAGTCCTTGAAATGTTTGAGTATTTCCTTTTCCTAAGCATATTGCTTCTCAAGTACATGGCCATACGTCCCTTTGGAGAAGGAATGGGGAAGTCATTACCATGTGTATTTGCTTTGGTGTTAGAGGGTCCTTCCTCCTGGAGACCTGGCTTCCTGTTGAGTTATTGAGTCGGGGTCTGAAAACAGATTGAAGTCCAGAAAATAGGGATTGTTACTTTTTGTGTGTGTGTGGGGGGGGAGGCGTGGGGAATTGTGTAACTGCTTTCAGTCTCCTATCATCCATACTTGATTTCTTAGGAGGTAAAAGCTGATTAGGACACTTTTTACCTGAGGAATGCCATGTTCCATTAGGTAGCTTTTTTTTTTTTTTTTTTAAGATTTTATTTATTTATTTATTTGACAGACAGAGATCACACTAGGCAGAGAGGCAGGCAGAGAGAGAGGAGGAAGCAGGCTCCCCACTGAGCAGAGAGCCTGATGCGGGGCTCGATCCCAGGACCCTGGGATCATGACCCAAGCCGAAGGCAGAGGCTTTAACCCACTGAGCCACCCACGTGCCCTTCCATTAGGTATCTTAATAAATCTTTATGGCTCAAACCTTTTCAACTGCCATATCAACTTATGTCCTTTTGACTTCTGTAGTTAAGCACTACCCTCAGCTTCTACTCTTTTGGGTTTTGTTTTTGTTTTCTTTTGTTTTGTTTTAATGCCCATTGCTATCTGTTTCTATTTCTGAAATGGCCTATTCCTACTAATATCCCTGGCCTACTGTACAAGGCTCTGGAACATTTGATGATGCCCAGAAGAATGGGGAGTCACTGAAGGGTTTTTAAACAGAGGTAATAAGGTCAGATGTATGTTTTAGAGAAGTTAGTTTGGCAGCTTTCTGACATCCTCACCACAACATTCTTTCTGGTCTTTGTAAATGGTGTATCTTGGCGTTCTCATGGAGCACAATCATTGTGTGAGTCTTCAGGCCTTACTTATTATATCCATTCCCGAGTGCCTACTTCTGTGAACCTTCTAATCACTTTCTCAACCATCTGGCGCAGCAATTCTGAAATTTTGATTTCACTTAATGTGGTCCACTGCTTTCCCCAATATTTTTAGGAGCTGTTCTAGTGGCAAGTTTGCGTTATCTCTTGGATTTCTTGCTGGGATGTTAAATCCTACATTTTGGCAGAGTGCTCCAGAATAAATAAACTCATCCGTACCTATCTCGTGTTCTAGCCCTCTCGATCATGCACCCTCAGAATCTGGCCTACTCTCCATCCAGCTCCTGCTGGTACATATTGGTTATGTCTTGAATCCCTTTGTGGAATAGTGGGAACAGTTCCTTTCCTTCCTTATTAGACCTAGTATATCTCCAGCTGGATTACATGGTGACCTACTTCTAGTTATAGCATAATAACAAGGATGGGGAGGAGGTGGGCAAAGATACTGCAAGGGGCACATGCTGTCTTTCAGGGCAGAGATCTCTGCATTGCCTTCCAGTAAGAGAGATTCTCACCCTTATTAAGGAGGGTGGGACATTTCTGAAGGCTGAGAGAATTCAAAGGGGTCTAAGAGCTCAACATTTGAAGGGACATTCAGCTGGATAATTTTGGGTCAGGTCTCTTCCCCCACCCTCCAATCCTCTGCTAAACAGAGCTTTGTCCCTGTGTAACAGATGTGGTTTGGTTAGTCATTTAACCTTTTCCAGAATTCAGCCACTTTGACTTAAGTCCTGGATCTGGGTCTCAACTTTCTCTGCCCTCCTGCTGTAGCAGATGGGAGAATTGTTAGAAGATGCCAAGGAGACCCTCCAGCTTTCACACTTGGTTTTCAAAATACCTGTCAATCTCTCATTGCTCTTCAGTATCTTTTCCTAAGTCATCAGTAGCACTTACCAAGCAGTCGTGAATCCTATTTTCCTTATAATTTATAATTACCCCGTACTTCTCAAACGTCTGATGCATTATACCAACTGGCACAATCCCGTCCTCTGATACACCATTCTAATTCACCCTACAGGAGCATGTTCATGACTAGATCACTACCTGCTGCCAAGGTCCATCTGTATTCCACCCGTCACAAGTGATGGAGTCCTTCTTGCCAGCCAGATGATGAATGATTCAGCTCCCACTTTCCAAACTACATTCTGCTCTTTTAGTCCGTTCCTGGTGCCAGCTGTCACAGGCTGGGCTCTCAGAGAGCAGATGTTGAGGCAGAGATTGCCATGCAGGATGTTTAGTAGGAGTCAACACCTGTGGAAGGCAGGCGAGGTAGTAGGATTAGGCAGAGAAAACAATTCAACTGCAGTGCATGCCTGAGGCTGATAAAGCCTCAGCCAGTTCTGTAGGGAGCTCCAGAGGGTACCTGATCTGTTAAGAGTTATCCCACCACGGGGTGGACTAGCTGGGCCTTTATACCCCCATAGGATCAAATATTGAACATGGGCTTTCTAGGAAGGGCATGACCTTGGATGAAGTGGTTCTCTGCAGCTGAGGCAAACCTTGAAGGGACTGACATCTGGAGGCTGCATTCCTGGTTGCTGGGGCAAAAAGTTCTACCTTGAAGCAGGATTGGGGTGGCATATCTGCATGTCCACCACAACATTCAATACCAAACTCAACATCTGCATTCATTAGGGTGCTCCAGAGAAAACAGAACGTATGTGTGTGTGTGTGTGTGTGTGTGTGTGCACACCTACATCTATCTATCTATCTATCTATGTCCATATAGAAGGTAGGTAGATAGATAGATATAGACATAAAAGATTGGCTCATGCAGTTATGGAAGCTGAAAAGTCTCATGATCAGCTTCCTGTAAGCTGGAAAACCAGGAAAGCTGGTAGAATAGCTTTAGGCCAAACCTGAAGACCCGAGAACCATGTGAGTCAATGGTATAAGGAGTCTGGGTCCAAAAGTCCAAGAACCAGGAGCAGTGATATCTGAGGCCAGGGTAAGATGGATGTTCCAGCTCGAATAGAGAGCAAACTCAGCTTTCCTCCACCTTTTTGTTCCATTCAGGCCTTCAGCATATTGGATTGATGCTTACCTGCATTGGTGAGGGTAATCTTTACTTTATCTATAGGTTCAAATGCTAATCTCTTCCGAAATCTGCAAAAGTAATGTATTACCAGCTATCCGGGCATCCCTTCAGTTGACACATAAAATTAGACATCACAACTTCTATCTTCTTTTTTTCCTCCTTCACACCTTTTTTCTTCCATGTTCTTCATCAGTGGGGGTGGAACTACTCCTCACCCAGGCATCTGGAAGCCATTCTGTTTCTCATCCCTCACAATTATCACATCACCACATTTTAATAATTTGGTATCTTGAATATTTTCCACATCTTTCCCTTTCTTTCCATGCTTCCCACAAGAGCTCAGAGTCTCAGCATTTCCCCCCTGCACTGTCTCAGTAGCTTCCAACTTCTCTCTTGGCCTTCAGTCCTCAAGCTCAATCCATTTTTTAATAAGCTGCAAGAGTGAGCTTTCTGAAATGTAAATCTGATCTTATATGATCTTAACTCCTCATTCATTCATTCATTTTCTCAGTAATAAATTCATTCACTCAAAGAACTGCTCTGGTCAAAGATTTTGTAGTTAAATAAGTCTCTTCTTTTCCCCTCACATGCATTAAGTCTTGTGGGCACCAGCTTCAAAATATATTCTGAATTCAATCACTTCTCCCCAAGTCCACCTCTGTGGTCCTGGTCCAAAGCTTCCTTACATTTCATGGGGACCAGTGAAATAGCCTTGAATTTGGTCTTCTTGTTTCCTCTATTGCCTCTTTATTGTGATTTTTCCACAAAAGAGTCAGAATAAATTTATTTTTTATTTTTTAAATTTTTTAAAGCATTTTTAAAAAGATTTTATTTATTTATTTGACAGACAGAGATCACAAGTAGGCAGAGAGAGAGGGGGAAGCAGGCTCCCTGCTGAGCAGAGAGCCCGATGTGGGGCTCGATCCCAGGACCCTGAGATCATGACCCGAGCCGAAAGCAGCGGCTTAATGTACTGAGCCACCCGGGTGCCCCCAGAATAAATTTTTTAAATGTAGATCAGATCATGTTTCTATAGCAAGTGAAATCTGCCAACAATTTGACAAACTAGAGGAAGAATATTTCAGATAGAGGGATGCTTGGGTGGCTCAGTCGGTTGAGTGTCTGCCTTCAGCTCAGAGCATGATCCCAGCGTCCTTGGATGGAGTCCCGCATCAAGCTCCCTACTCAGAGGGGAGCCTGCTTCTCCCTCTGCCTGTTCCCCTGCTTGTTCACTCTCTCTGACAAATAAATAAACCTTTAAAAAAAAGAATATTTCAGACAGAGGGAATCACAAGTACAAAGGCCATGGGTTGGAAGCAAATTTGGGGTGTTTGAGTAACGGAGGAGAGGTCAGAAGGACTATGTTACAGTGAGCAAGGGAGACTATGGTGGGCATGGGGTCTGGAAGGCCTTGCATATTTCTTTCTCCTGGCCTTCTCTTCCCCTACCTTTCAGCTTGCTCTCTGTTTCCAGCTCTTACTGTGTGCAAGTGGGGGAGAGTGGAGGAGGAGATAAAGGTCAGGAATAACTGTATTTGAATTCCTTCTATCATAGCCTGTCCTTCTATTCTTGGGCTAGACAGGTGTTTAAAGTTGGAGTGTTTTCCAGGCTCTTCTAGAGGTTGCCAGCCCAGCCCTCCAACTGCAACTTCAATGTACATCTCTCTTTGGCTTGACTATTCTCTTTCTGTAGACCCTGGCTTAACAGGAGCCACTCTCTATATGCTCACTCTTAGCCAGGAGGTCCAGTTGGACAGAACTTAACAGGTCTGTGGCTCAGCTCTCTCTTTAGCATTGCCATGTCTTTTCCATGGGAAATACTCCCTCTGTGTCCCCCCAGAATAAGGGTGTGCAGGACTTTCCCCAGCTCAACAGCCCTCTCCTGACTCTACCATCAAAGTGGCCAGTTATTCCATTGCTCAGCTTCTAGATATTCCAGCAGAAGTCAGAAGATAGGCCATGGTTGTACCGGCCACCATATTGCTTTCACCATGTAGCCCAATGGAAGCCTTCTTCATCTGGCTTGAAATGAAGGAGATAGATGCTTCCACCACCAGCTTCCCATCTTTCTCTCACTCACATATATCCCCTTTAGAGGAAGGTGTGGGAACTTAAAGCACTGTCAAGAAAATTCTAGATTATACATGCCAATTAGAAAAGGAGAGGCTTTCTAAGGTCACTCGTATATTTTCTACTTAGTTGTTTCAAGGTTAGGAAGAATCACTTATCCGATTAGAGGGGATGTGAGACCGTGACAGCTCTTTCCTAAAATAGATGAAACGGGTGATACTGGTAAAATAATTCTGACCCTAAGTTAAGAAACGGGCTTTTAAAATAATGAGTCGGTATTTCAAACGACACACCTAAGGAGGTGTCCCAGCCAGTCATATACCTTTTGTTCCTAAGAGCGACCTCTTTAACATAGACCAACCAGGGGGAAGAGGGAATTGCAAGAATGGAGAGGTTTTCTTGCTCCCAATCACCTCTATCTTAGAACTTTCTACTCTTCAGAGAAATTTCTTTGTCAGAAAAGTGTTAGATGAAAGAATGGTGGAGGTTACTAAGGCAGTAGTAGTTGTTTTTCTCTCCCTGTATAAATAAGAGAACGCTTATTTCCTCAACAAATATCTTTTGAGCAGCCCCATGGGTCAGGAGCTGAAAGGGGAATAGTAGAGAACTACATATTTACTATGATAAAAGGGGATTATCATCCAGAAGAATGCTGATTTTACCTTGCTGTTGGAATTAGCGAAGCCAGATGCTTAAAGAAATCTATAGCATGACCTATAGGAGAGATTTGCCTTGAGGAAGCGATTTTATATTTTGCTACTTAATATACCAGATATTCTGAATTCAAAAGGCAGTGAAAAAAATGGAAAAAAATAGAAAGAAATGGATAGGATTCATTAGAAAACAAAGATTTAGTAATAATGCCATAAATTATAATTGTTACAATAATTTTTATAAGTAACATTTATTGGGCACTTACTATATGTCAGATCCTACGCCAAGCACTTTCCTGGATTATGTTATTCTTCATAACAATACTTTTATTTTTATTTTTTTAAAGATTTATTTATTTGAGAGAGAGAGAGAGCTAGTGTGTGTGTGCAGGCAAGCGCAGGGAGGGGAAGAGGGAGAGGGGGAGGGGAAGCAGACCCCTACTGAGCAGGAAGCCTCATGCAGGGGAGATCATGACCTGAGCCCTAAAACAAGCTTAGCCGACTGAGCCACTCAGGCACCCCCATAACAACTACTTTGGAATATGTATATTATCATCCCCATTTAGTAGATGTGGAATTTGAGGCACAGGGAGAGGTGACAGAGTCAGATCTGAAAATGGCTGTTTGAGTCTTAACCACGGCTTCATGCATCTGGGATGAGAACACGACACCAATTCCCTCAGCTGTACACGCTCTGTTGGAGTCAGCTGTAAACGGGATCCATGCTCAGGGGATTACTGCAGATGAGCCCATAGTTTCTTGGTCCCAGGGGAAAGGCTCCTGGCAGTCATCTCTATTTTGTGATTTGTCATGTGTGTAATAAGAAGAATCTGCTAGATTTTCTCTTAAAACATATTTATTCCATTAATATTATCACCCTTGCCTTCTTTGTGTTTGAAAACCAGTGACATCCTATTGTAAGCTTTCGTCTTACTTGTCATAAATGAAATTGTACTGAAAGGAGTAAGGCATTTGGAAGCGATGAGCTTCAGGGAATAAGTCGGGCATCTGAGAACATCAGAGCCTTCTCGAAGTCTTCTCAGTGCCTATGGGATACACGAGCCCAGAATGCCAGACACTCTAAACAACAGAGTCTCTCCCTTCCCCAGCAGAGTTGAGATCCTCTCTGAGAACATTTCCTCGACACTCGCCATCTCCTCTGGGTTCTCTGTGAGGATTCTGAAACCGTCTGTCAGAAGCTGGAAGAAGCCCATGGTTTCAAGACAAGGTGCTGAGAACCCACTGCTGTGCTCTTGACCATGTGGAGTAGGATTTTAAGACTATCTGCTAGAAACAGGACCTCCTGCTGAGAGAAAGTCTCCTAAGCTGAGTTGACTTTCTGGAAAACAACTGGATATGGTATTGGTCTTTATTACAGTTTCCACAGACTGAAAAAAAAAAAAAAAAGTTGTTTATAAAACAAAAGCCACATACAATTTGGTATGGTAACATTTTTTAGAATTTTGTTTTTGCACAGCGGAAACCAGGGCTGATGTGGTCATGGTGGAAATGAAGCCAGTTCTGTTACCCCAAAGCACCTCTCCTAAAACATGAAACCGAGTAAGCCAGGCCTGGCTTTGCCAGGAACAGCCGGCATTGTTTGGCTCTTTGGAGAGTTCCGGGACACAGTGCTCCGAGAGGGCCCCGCGGAGCCCCAGGCGGCGCAGCAGCGAGCACTCCGCACGCCTGGGCCCCCAGCGCTCGCGTTCTCAGGAGTGGAGAACACCCCCGGCCCCCGCCCGTGACCTCTTTTCTTCCAGGCCAGGCACGGTCACGGCAGCCTGCTCGGCTGCCGGGTGGGCGCTGTGCTACGCGCGGTTCTCGCCTTTCCTCTCCACCGCAAAGGCTTCCTGGGCAAACTGAGACACCTCTCTTGTTCCCTTGTTTGCAGTTCTTCAGTTCTCGGGCAGTGAAAGATGCCAAACGAAACATCCAAGTTTCCTGATGTTTCGAGCCAGATCATGTGAAAACTAAAGAAAATCCATGTTTGCTGGCTTTGAGAACAGGAGTTAACAAACTACTTTTTAAGCTCAAAGGAAGCGACTTACAACAGAGCCAAACTCACGATGAGAAAGTAGAACGTGAAGGAATTCTATTAAAATTTGGGCATAGAGAGACCTCCTATAGTGGCTGTGTCTCTACTTTCCAGACAACCAGAATAATTTATTTTCCCTCTTGCTGCCGTTCTCTGGTGAAAAATTAGATTCAGGGCTGCAAGCAAAAAAAAAAAATTGGGGGGGGGGGAGTTTCTTTTGGAAATTTTGGAGGCCACTGTACTATGGAAACTATTTGGATAGTTTTTATATATATATTTTCTTAGGAAAATGAGAAGTGGATACTTCATTTGTTTGACTCATTCAGTGGCTTGGAGACTCAAGGCTGGACAGGAACACACGAGGCTCCTGCTCTGAGGAGCTCATGGGTGATAAGTGGGGGAAATAGTAAATTTGTAAACTCTGAAATGTATCATGTACTTTCTAACAGTGATAATGCTCTGAAAAATAAAGCAGGGTAAGGAGAGAGAAAACGAAGAGTCAAGGTGGTCTGAGAAGGCCCCCGGGGAAGAGAATATACTTAAAGGACTGAAGGACTGGCAGGAGTGAGCCGTGCACAGTTCTAGGGGAAGGGTACTGCAGGCAAGGCTGGTGGCTGGAGCGGAGTACAGGAGGGAAAGGGGATGGCTGAAACTGGAAGCTCAGCAGAGGCCAGGTAAGCAGGCTCCTGTTTACCATGATAGCGGATACAGGTTTCATTCCAACACTTAGGGGAAGCCATTGAGTGACTTGCTTGTCAGTTTTTTTTTTTTTTCTTTTTCTACCAGTTCCCAAAAGAGAAAGAATTTCATTCATTCATTCAATAGTTATTTATCAAACACCAACCATATATCCAGCTGGGTCCAGTGCTTAAAAAGTTGTGACCTTTGGGGGCACCTGGGTGGCTCAGTGGGTTAAAGCCTCTGCCTTTGGCTTGGGTCATGATCCCAGGGTCATGGGATCAAGCCCCGCATCGGGCTCTCTGCTCCACGGGGAGCCTGCTTCTCCTCTTTCTCTCTCTGCCTGCCTCTCTGCCTACTTGTGATCTCTGTCGAATAAATAAAGAAAATCTTTTTTTTTTTTTTAAGATTTTCTTTATTTATTCGACAGACAGAGATCACAAGTAGGCAAGAGAGGCAGGCAGGGAGAGAGAAGAGGAAGCAGGCTCTCCGCGGAGCAGAGAGCCCGATGCGGGGCTCAATCCCAGGACCCTGGGATCATGACCTGAGCTGAAAGCAGAGGCTTTAACCCACTGAGCCACCAGGCGCCCCAATAAAGAAAATCTTAAAAAAAATGTTGTGACCTTTAGGGGTCCAGGTAGCCACAGCCACTCATGTCCTCTCTGCCTGTATCCTCTGGCTGCCATGGCCTTTGCACCCCTGCCCTGGGCAGCACGCTGGCCGTGATCGAGCTGCCCAGCACCACCCTGTGCTCCATGAGGCTGGGCAGCTGGCTGCGGGGTTCACATGGGTTCTAGGTAGAGTGACACAGTCGTGCCTCCAGCAGAGTCATACTACCCCTTTGATGTTAGAGGACATCAATTACACGTTCTTTGCCCTTGAGACTCTGTGGCAAGATCGACCCAGGAAAACTTGATAAATTCCCACTTTATGAAAGATGTGGGAGGATTAGAAGCTTTGAATGGAGTGAAGATTACCATGGCAGTGGAGGACGAATTTAGGTTTGAAATTCTTGGTGGAGAAGCAGAGAAGTTCATGTGACCACAAGAAACTGTAGATTACATTGTGGATACGAAGGGTACACATGAATAAAATATCAGGCTCCTTTTCTTCATCGAGGGAAGCCTCGGAAGGTGCTGGTGAGTGTCTGCAAGGAAGAACGTGTTTTTATTGCCGACTTTGACAGTGTAATTCTGCTTAGGCTTATACTTAAATTGTCTAAGTGTTTTTGCCCTTTGAATATAAATCTAGAAAACGAAAAGGAAAAATATAAGGTTGGGATCTCTGTCATCAAAGGAGGGGATAATAAAATGATGTGGACAACCAGAACAAAAGTGGAATGAAGAAAATTCCAGAAGAGAGATAAAATGTTACCATTAGTATTAATGAAATAGGGACATAAATTACAAATATTAATGCTGGTTAATAGTAATACTGTGCCCTAGGTGCCATTCATGTATTTTTTTCCCACAATGATGCAATGTCTTATGTACTATTACTATTATCCCCTGTAAATAGGAAACTGAGGTCACAAAAGCAAAATAATAGCACAAGGTCAGAAATCAATTAGGCTCAGAAACTAAGATTGGAATTCATGTTTGTTTGATTCTAAAGCACAGGGTTTACTGACAGGAAGGAGCTAACTGTGATAGGTCAAGTTTGGACAACTTGGCAGTTATCTCCCAGACTTGGGTCAGATTGGTTTCCGATCTATATCCCAAAGTTAAATAAGTAGGGCACCAAGAAGTTGGTCTGAAGATCTTTAAAAAGCATTCCAAAACATTGCAGAGACGACAGCCCACAAATGACTTTTTCCTTCATAAAACATGTTACAATCCATCTGTAATCATAGTGTTCTATTTGTTCCTCATTTTTTTCCCGTCTCCCCACCACATCTCCTGCAGCCATCAGGGCAAAAACCACGTCTGACTGTTCCCCATATTATCTGCAGAGCCTAGCACAGCTCCTAGGACGCAGTAGGGGCTCAATGAATATTTGTGGAATGAATGAATGAATTAGACTTCATTTCATCTCTTTCCAGGGTCTGCCTTGAGTGCCATGTACCCCTCCAGACAGCACGCAGAGACGGCAGAGAGTATAATAAACAGCGGAGGTATTTTGCAATTCATGGCTGACCCACACTGACCCTTTATTTAATTAAATCTTTCACTTGTGAATGAATCATTTCTTCCATTAATTAAAATAGGATACACATATGTCTCTGTAAAGTATGTGTCAAAAGAAGGCATTCCACCTAAAATATACAGGAGTCGTTGACCACTGTGGCGAGTCATCCATCATAATCTGCTAAAAAGATCGGCTCTGGAATGAGAACTAGCACAATCATCTCTTAGGCCCTCAAAAATATTAGTCGCAGCGTCGCAACTGATCTGTCAGCTCCTGTGTTAATATAAGGAGGACGGCGGATTGGGAAGCCTGAGAGAAGCCTTTATTTTGGAGGGTGGCTAGAGCGGTCCCAGCACTCCAGGGATGCCATCATTCTCCAATAATTGCTTGGAGCTGGGCTCTCTGGAGACCTGAATCTTGATTGTTGGAACTGGGAAGCAGCTGGTATTGCAAGGCTCCCCATTCGCTCCTTCCATTCCTCTGGTAGCCAGAGTGAGGGCCACAAGGAAGCGGACCGTGCTTTTCAAGGGGCAAAAGCCAATTTCCATGCACCCTCCAGTCTCCTGCTGGAAGAAATGGGAGGCAAAAATCTATGTGCAATCTTTGGCTCCAGGAAACCGTGAACATATCTGGCTATTGTTGCAAATATTTTGCCTCAGAGCAAAGTCTGTGCAGCCTGAACCCCTAAGGGCCTCGATGCAGTACCTAGACATACTTAATCCTCACCACGGGAGATTTTCCAAGCTAGGTGAAAAGAAAGGAGGGATAGAGCAGGAACTCAGCTTAAAAGGGCCTCTGGTCTTCTAAAACAAGTTCTAAATATTTTGCAAGAATTCAGATGCAACGGTGTTTGGAGGAGTAAGGAATTGCAAAGCCGATTCCCTTAGTGTAGTGTCAGGCTCCGTGGGAGCAGAAATGACGAACACTCTCCCCGCATATTTAGGAACTTGTTTCAGAGGCCAAGTGGTTGCTAAATCAGTCGTGGCCATCCAATGTGTTTTATTACCATACTTTTATGTTGAATATTAACTGCGCTTGTATTTTATTCCTTTGCGTGAATCCTGGGAGGCAGGTGCAGAAATGTTGTAGGAATGGTAAGGACCTTTGCCATCACTGGGGTGACTTCCAGTGGTGCGAAGTCCCCTTCCGGGGAAGTGACTTGTCCAAAGCCACAGGGAAGGGGTGCAGCGGAGCCAGGACTCCAAGGCATGTCTCCTGTCTCATAGTCTCGGGCTCTCTCTCCTGCCTCTGTGCTGAGGGCCGAGTCACAGGTGGTGGTGTTCCCTAGCACGTGCTAGGTCGCTGCCGTAGATTGCTTAATGCACTGATTCCAATGGCGTAAGAGAGTCAGGATTACTTGACAAATCTCTCAGGTGCCCAAGAAAAAATCAGTAGCTTTTCTTAGACTTCAAGTCCAAGTGATCTGGATTATCTCAGAGGTTAGTCTTAGTCTCTGTTATCTTTAAATTTTTAGTACTTTCTCCCGTTTTCCACACTACTCTGGTACTCATTGGCTTATCTCTTGGATCACAATACAGAAAACTGAAAAGCGGTAGGTGAGGGAATTAACATGTAGTGGAAATGGACAACAGCCCAGGACAATGTTTCCATGGCACAGAGAAGTTATTAAGAGCATAGACTCCAGACTCAAGTCCCCTGGGGTTAAATGTGATCTTTGCCATTTAGAAGATGTATGATCCAAGATCACTGATCTTGGGTTTTTTCAATGGCTGAGCCTCGGTTTTCTTCTCTGCAAAATGGGAATTATGGTATCTACTTTGTAGGGTTGTTGCAAGGACATCAATTTAAAAATCTCTTGGAGGTCCCCTAGCTATGTGTCATTTTTGTGACACATGTACATATTCAAACAGTAATAGTGGAACATGAGCGATGAAAAAGTTAGACCATTGATTTGCTTTATGTTGATGGAAGCCATGATTACAGGTTATTTTTGAGAGAAGAGCATCCTCGTGCCACGTGACGATGCTGTGTCCTCTCTCTCTGCCCCACCCATGCCACCTCAGTTTAGATGTCCTGTGTCCCTTGTCTATATGGCTTAGCAGCTCCTGCTCTCCTGCCCCTTCCTCTTTTTTTCTTTCTACAGACTAGTTCTTCTTGAGTAACTTCTATAAAGCACATATTTGGCCATACAGTGCTCTGGCTTCCAAACCTTCCATGAGTCTTGTGGCTAATAGGATAAAGCAGGACCATCTGATCCCAACCCATTATTACAACTCATTTTACCAGCATCATCCCTACACCCTGCGTTCTAACCAAACAGAGCTTCCCACTGTTCCCTGAATACCCCACGCATTTATTCACCTCTGTGCCTTCGCTCATGATGTGTTCTTGGCCTGAGATCTTCTTTCCCCACTTCAGCACCTACTAAATTCCTGGTTATCCATCAAGGCCCAGCCTTAATTTCACCGCTCCTATTAAGTCTTTCCTTACTCCACTCCCCTCTTGGCAAAATTAATTATTCCTCGCTTTGTGTTTGATGCTCCTTTGTTCTTATCTCACAAATAGCACTTACTCTATTAAGTTATATTTTGTTGTGTAATGTTTGTGAATCCGGCTAAACCTGGATTCACAAACATTCAAAACCACTCCTTCTTTCCATGCCTCCGGTTCTTTTCCCTGCTAAGATCAGTGCTGCTTTCTGTCGGGTTTAACCAGTGCTCTGGGCAGCCGTCTATATCCATGAGAGTTGATTCCAGTGTGAAACATACTTGCCAGTCTGCTGCTCAACTCTGACCTGTCCTGAGTTCAAGGTCATGTCTTACTTATCTCTCTACCTCTAGTACCTGGTCCAATACCTAGTACTTAATAAATGTCTGTTAAGTACATGAAGGAGAAGTACGACAGCACTGAACTATTAGATGTGAACTTGAAGGAACAATCCTGGGTACTGAGAACGTGGAAAGGAGGCATAGGCTGTTCATACTCGACACCACACTTCATATCCCAGACCCTGGGATATGGAAATGGCAATTCTGATTATGAAACGAGCTCAGATGTGGGAAAGTGTTGCAAAGGAATTCAAAACTGTCTTCTACACACATACGCACACAGATAGTCTTGCTTGGTAGAAAATACGCCTCCCATACACAAGAAAATTGAATACCATACAGAACTTATCAGCCATGTGGTAAAATATTTATCTTCTTCCTCCTTCACCAAATATTTCCAAATAAGTCTTTGTATCCATTTTTACAGAAAAAATATATCTAGTTTTATAACATAGGTTAATTGGAAAGTGAGATCCATTTTACAGAAATTAAAATTATTATTATTGTCAATAACAGCAAACATTTACTAAATCTTTGCTCTGTACCAGGCACTGTCTTAATTGCTTAATATGTATTGTCTCATTTGGCCTATACAACAGTGCTGTGAGGTTGGTACCATGATTATTCGCATTTTGCTGATGAGGAAATTGAGTCTCAGAGAGGTTAAGTAAATTGCATAACATTTCACATCAAGTAAATAACAGCAGTGAGTCAAAACAAGATGTGCTAAAGTTCAGAAACCATGCTCTTAACCATCAGGTCGTATCTCATGAGAATACACATTTCATCCTGCAGTAGTCAGCTTGTTCACAAGAATGTTGTGTAACAACCACTTCAAAACTCAAGGGCTTAAGCTGGCAAGTGTTTGTCTCGTGCTCAAAGGTCTGCAGATCAACTGTGATTCAGCTGAGTTAGGCTGAGCTCAGCTGGAAGGGCCCGTGGGTTCAGTTTATATCTGCTCCACATTTTTATTTTGAGGTCAAGGCTAAAGGGACAGTAGTTACTCAGGGCATCTCGTGGCGGGCAGCTCACCAGTGCACAAGACCAAAGACAAACTGAGAAAGCACATTCAGGCCAAGTGTGGTGTCCACAGACATGTCATCTGCTAATTGCAGGACCAAACACAACACGAGTGGAGGAAGAAGGTGAAGGCCCGTAGTGGGATGGGGAGGGGAATAGATATTTACTGAGTAAGAACACAATGAATTGCACAGTATTTAAAAAAATTTTTTTTAATTTTTTTACATTTTCAAAAATTAACATATAATGTATTATTTGTTTCAGGAGTACAGATGTGAATCACACAGTACATTCATTTATTTATTTACTAACTTACTTACTTACTTACTTAGAGTGAGAGAGAGAGCATGAGAGGGGAGAGGGTGAGAGGGAGAAGCAGACTCTCTTCTGAGCAGGGAGCCCGATACAGGACTCGATCCCGGGATTCCAGGATCATGACCTGAGCCGAAGGCAGTCTCTTAACCAACTGAGCCACCCAGGCGCCCCTTATTTATTTATTTTTAAAACCAAGTCGAGGATACATAATCCCTTGCATTTGGGCAGGTATTATTTCATTTTTGTCCCTGTGCAAAGGCACAAAATTCTAAAGCTACTATTGAAGATGTTAGCTCCTCTATCCCTTAGGCAGTTCTATGCTGAACACTAAAATGTGGGCTCTTGACCTGTTTAGAACGGAACCATTGTTGGCAGATCACAGACTCACACTATTCTTCACCTGATTATTTGCCAACTTCATAACGGTGTTTATATTTTTTTAAAAAACCTTACAGTTTTTTAAACTGGGTGGCTCAGTGGATTAAAGCCTCTGCCTTCAGCTCAGGTCATGATCCCAGGGTCCTGGGATCGAGCCTTGCATAGGGCTCTCTGCTCAGCAGGGAGCCTGCTTCCCCCACCCCTCTCTGCCTGCCTCTCTGCCTACTTGTGATTTCTCTCTGTGTGTCAAATAAATAAATGAATAAAATCTTTAAAAAAAATAAATAAAAATAAAAAACCTTACAATAAAAGTTTGATTTTTCTCAAGAGCAAAGTATTTTCAGAAATGCAGAAGTTCTTGTGAACAGCTCTTAGAAAGTACCATAGAATAAGGTCAGAGAGTTTTAGAGCAGCCTTCAAGGGCCCTTAGTTCAACCTCCTCATTTTACAGATGAAGAAACAAATAGTTTCAGTTTCAAACTTCCAATTATTGTGTATACTGGGCTACATTTATTTTCTCGTGTAAGAAAAGCAATGATAAAGAAAGATCGAGAGTAACATCTACATATCTTACTGCAACTATAATTCTATAATGGGGACCTCCCCTCAGTTTCTTTTATGAGAACCCTCCTAGGACCTACTAACTTTATCACTATAATCAGCTTCCCCAAATGCCTGTGAAAAACAAAATTCAAGTCTTTCCCTTTCTCTTTATAATTTTTATAATCTCTACTTTCAGAACCAGCAGAACAGGCTGAGAGACAACTGGTCCCCAGCTCCAGGGTCCTGAAGACATCTAGGCCTGTTTTCCACAAGGGAGAGAAAAAGAGAGGCACCACACCTCGTTTTCCAGAAAGGGAATTATGGATATCTTTCCAGGCCAAACATGTTCGGTCTTTAGCTCATGTTCTCCCTGATTAAAACTGTAGGATTAGAATGGAGAGTATGCTGGGCTGAGGGTGGGAGCAAGATTAGAAAAATCTAGAGTGAAAAGTATAATTGATTACATAAATATCTTTGAATACTTTCTAGGAGACTGGCCTGGTGTGAATTTCCAGGGTTATGACGTGATCAAGGCAGAAAAGGATCCTGTGTTCCTAATGCTTCCAGTCTAGCCTGGACAGATAACGAAAGAGTTAAAAAAGCAAAAGAGCTGGGTGTCAGGAGGGTGTGTGAGGTAGAACGTAACCTAATGTATATGGGGAGGGGCTGAGAGGTAGTCTGGGAAGGTCTCCCTGGGAATAGGGTGTTTTCCCATTAGGGTCATTGAGGGGCTGAGGTTGAGAGTGTTCCAGGCAGAGGTAAGAACATGTGCAAAGGCCTGATGGAACTGAGAAGCAGTCAAAGAAGCCGATGCTTTATCAGGGAGGGGAGACTAATGGAAGCCTGGGCAGGTAGTCAGGGCCCAGACTGTGGGCCTCTTATAACACAAGAGTAGACTGTGGGACTTTATCACAAGGGCAAAGCCTTTGTAGTAGGGGAATGACATCTTAGTAGGATTTGCATTTGTCAAAGGAACACTTTGGCTATATTTTCAAGAATAAATGAGAGAGGGGGAGAAAAAGAAAATTGGAGAATGTAAGAAAATGACACAAAGAATGAAATAAGAGTCTAGAGCTAGTGAATCCCGATCTTCAGCCCAGGTTGGCCGTAGATGACGCAGAGTGGACGGTCGGCACACGTGGGTACCTGTGTGCGCATGTGCACACGTTCGTGGATTCTCTCTTCTCCCTATACTCACCCACAGCTTCCAGATAGCCCAGCGATAGGATCCCTCCTTTGGGATTTGAAAATATCTCCAGAACGTGATGGTTAAAGGACAAGAACAGCTTTAGAGTTAGAGCTGACCGACTGGACCCATGTACTTAGCTCCCTTTTGCCTGGTAACCTACTAACACAGAAACAAAGAGGATGGAAAAAGGGAAAACAGCAAAACCTGGGGACGGAAATGTGGTCAGACTGGCATCTGATCTAGCAGATTCCGTCAACAAAGCCACGTATTAAGCCTGCAGCGGGGAAACTTCAAAAGGGAAGTGGGAATTAGTGGCATCTGCTATGCCTGGACGGGAGAGTGAAGGTGGGGCAGAAACAGGAGGGTTAGGGGAGAGGGTCTAGAAGCAAGTAGGTGTCCGCTGAGCTCTCCACCCGCCCCCCAACTCCCGGCTCCTATGCCAGGAAGTCACTCCACTCGTTCTTCACTGCAGTAAGTGACAGGAGAGATTTATTTTCAAGAGTCGGGAAAGAGGGCATTTCTGAAGTGGAGACGCTAGACGAGTCGAGGTATGGGAGGGTGCTCTACTGACAACAGAGATACTCAAGGAATATTGATGGCCTGACTGAATATTTGGGCTCCAGCCTTCTTCCCACACTCAGCTCCCAGAACATAGCGGTCAGGCATATACTTGCCAAGTAGGGGCCTGCGGCGTCTTCTCTGGACATCTGACCAGTCCAAGAAGAGAGGCCTAAATTGAGGGTTCCCTAGGAAACCGTCTGGTCATGTGACACCCTCCCTCCCCAGGCCAGGTTAGGCAGGTCCGAGGGCTCTGGAAGGGACCTTGAGATGATGAAATCAATAGTTAGTAATGTGTTTGAATTGTATTGAGAGGCAATGGGGCAGAATTTGGGTTTGCTAAGTGATTAGTATATCAAAAACCAAGCAAGTGAAAAAAAACAAAACAAAACAAAACAAAAACCAAGTCATTTATTCACTCCCAATGGGAAAAGTTTTGTGCAGGAAAGAAAAAGTACCCTTTGTATCCCACACGATTTAGCTATCTACAGCATTTCCAGTCATGGTGATGTTCGCGTTGAATATCAATCTAACGGAATCACGACACCACTCTATTGGGTGGATGGAATACAGAAGTGTGTGTGTGTGTGTGTGTGTGTGTTAGAGGTGGAGTGTACCTATAGAGAGCAGAGTCGCCATCTTCCATGTTGGAAAACCAATAGATAATATCTATAATTGAAAAATCGTGTAGCTACATAAATCTGTTACTTGGAAATTTACGTTAAATATTAACAGAAACAGAAGAGTGGAAAGAGGCTGCCTCTGAGAGCATGAAATGGAGGTGGGGAGTATTGCATGGCTTGTTGACTCATATTTTTCATAATAAGCCTTATAAAACTACTTGACTCATATATGTGTGTGTATAATGTTAATAAACATGAACATTAAATTTAAAAAGGAAAAGAAGAAAGTAGGCATGTTGATATATCCCATTATTGGCTTTTTAAAAAAGCTCTCTTCTGGGTATGACCACAATACCAAGTACACACCGCTGTTGCTTTACTTGGTATTATGGGTTAAATTGTGTTCCTCAAAGATATTGAAGATCTAACCCAACCTACCTAAGAATGGGATTGTATTTGGAGACAGGGTCTTTATAGAGATAACCAAGTTAAAGTAAGGGAGGAACCTAATCCAATATGACTGGCATCCTTACATAAAGAGGACATTTGGACACGGAGAGAGACACACACAGGGAGAATGCCATGTGAAGTTGAAGGTAGAGATCAAATGATGTATCTATAAGCCAAGGAGGATGAGAAACTGACAGCAAACCATCAGAAGCTGGACACCTTGATCTTGGACTTCCAGCCTCCAGTACTGTGCAGCAACATATTTCTATTGTCCCAGACTTCAAGTCTGTGATGTGTTGTTACGGTGGCCCTCAGAAATGCACACACATGGTGTGCAATGGCTCACTTATGTGCACTCCATAAAGGATGTGCACATGTCTCTGACTCTCCCTCTGAAGGAAGAAGAAAAGGAAGAGAGGAAAGAAAAGGAGGAGGAAGGGAAGAAGAGAAGGACCAAAATGTGCCTCGATTGACCTTGACTCCAGAGGGAAAAACTGCTTTTGTGCAAGAGGGGTTTTACTTCTGTCTTTAATTCTTTTATAACTGGAACATATGTAGGTATTATGTTTGTAGTTGAAAAGTGAGTAGATAAAACATACACATATACCCCCCAAAAATGGAAAAGAAAACTCTTCCTCAATTCTTCAAAATCTCCAAATGTGAGAAGAGATAATTGATGATGTTGAAATTAATCAGTGGCATTGAGGTTAATAAGGAATAAAAATATTGTATTTTAATCTGTTCCTTTTCCCTACCAACATAGGATAACTGCATTTGGGCAGGCTGGGCTCTGTCTGACTTCTCCCTGGGAATGCACAGAGTCAAGGAGACACTGACTTCGGGCAGTCCTTCTTGGACTTGCTTGGGAACATTTAGGAAATTTTCCAACATTGGCCCTTGATGGATACAGGAAGTAAGGTAATAGCTACCACTTCCACCCCTTGTCCAGGTTCCAGTATATGATACATAAACCACATGCAGCCGCTCTGGTTCACAAGGTTAAAAGTTATTAACTGAAATCAATTGAAATAAAAAAGTCACATCTGCCATGGTATACAATTCACTTCTCCAGACGGCTTTGGCCTGCACTACAGGGGACACACACACACACACACACACACACACACTAACCTTGGAGAGAGAGCAGAGGCAGCTGCAGAAGCCAAAAACCTCCCCAGTCCTAATTAAACTCTCCCAAGTTTCCAGGCAACACAGCCAAGGAAAAAATCATTTCCAAGCTGAAGACCCCCAGCCCCCAGCCTCCACCCCAGCAAAGGAAACGGGTCACTTGGTTTAATCAGCCCACGTGCACATTCTCTCTCCCCAGGTTGCCAAGAAGGGGCCTGTACCTAGCAGAGGTATTTGTGTAATCAAAGCTTCTGGAACTTTCCCTGCCAAGGCTACCAATGTGAATAGGCTCCTGAGGTAAAAATGTTCCCCCTGCTGGGGACGGTGCCCTTGAAGTCTACATCAAAATCAAGTCAGGGTCACAGCTGTTGCGGCACCCCACAGTGGAAAACTTGCAAGAAATCCTAGCCTGTACTACTGTTTTGCCTCAGGTCTAGAGGAAACAGGCCGCAGTTGCAAGTGAGAAAGAGAGGAGGGATTGGGGCGGGGGGCAAAAAAGAAAGAGAAGAAAGAGAGGGAGAGAGAGGAAAGAGAAAAGAGAGTGTTTTAGAAAAGGCAACACTTCTCACTAGTACTTTGGGGTGGAAAGACAAAGCCACTCAGGAACCTTGCCCCCTTCACCAAGGCAACCTCACCCCAGTCACAGCTCCCCATTCCTCCTCCGTGAGCCGGGGGGGCGCAGGTTGGCTGAGAGCCACTAGATGGCAGCAGATTAACTCTTCCAATGCCAAAAGGGGCACAGAGCAGTCAGGAATTGGGTCCGAAAACTTTGCATCTGGTCATTTCCCTCAAAGGAAAGGAAACACAAATGGCTTTCTCTGTACTTAACGGATCCTTGGCGTGCAGCGTAGATTGCAGGAGATCCTGTGAAGGGAAGATGGCTGCCTGGTCACCCATTCACATGGCGGCTTGAGGCGGGGTGAAATGCAATGGTGTATGCTCCAGGTTTCATGATTTCAATGACGCTTGGTTCAGAATTGGTTCGAGGGACTAAAAGATTCTTTGAGAAACTTATACTCACCTTCAATTCACTTCAACAAATACTAAATACAGTGAGAAATGAGTGCATTCCATTTTCCAGGGTTATTTTCCCAGGCGCCTGCCCTTGAGGACTGGGCGGGGGGCTGGGGGGGGCAGGCACTAGATGAGTGGTCTTCTCATAGTTAACCACCATGGATGAGTAAAGGAAAGGAGACTCAGATTTGCTATCCACAAAAGGGAACCACTTAAGTAAGTCTTAAGGGAAGGTAGGCTCCTGAAGATCATTTTACACCACATTTCTCTGGTATGGGAAGCCTTACGTTTTTAGGGTGAATAAGGCCTAAAATATGGGGTCCATCAGAAAGAAACCTAGCCAGCAGGGGCTCAGAATGCTTGCTGTTCAGATGACAAGGAAAACAAATCATTCTCCTGAGTATTCTAGCCTCTGTAAAGCAGCCCCCAATTCTGCCTATTAAACTTTTGCCACAAATATAAAAATACTGTGGTGTTGATTGGAGGAGCAGGGCTGGAAGGTGAAATTGATTTACTTTAGGAAGCAGAGAGAGAGGCACCAGCCACAGGAGAAATCAATTCAGAAAGGGGGAGGAGAACTGGGGGTGAAGGACAAAGGCTCTTGCAGTTGGGTTTAGGAGAGATTGGAGGCATACAGGGAGAAGGGTGAAAGAATGAGGGGGAGGGAACCATAAATGTATGATATATATGACTAGAGAGGGATGGGGAAAGGCAATTTTAAGATGTTTTGCTGTACATTTGGGATTCTCTTTGAGAGGCTTCAAGAAAGCCCGGTGAAGATTAAAGTGCCTTTCAATGATTCTTAGTTCTTGGACTGGAGGGCTGCCGAGGCCATAGCAAAGAACCATCTGGATTACCACCCCTTCCCTTTCCTACCTAAGTGGTAGGACAGCATCCAGGTTGTAACTTCTTTCAGGAAAAGTCAACCCAGGATCTCCAATAGATTTTATAAAATTGTAGTGTTTATCATGTTAATCCTAATATGCAAATTCTCATTCTCAAATGGGCAGCGTCAGCATTTAAATATCACTGAAAGGACAGGAAATATCACTGTAAGACAAATCTCTAATTGTCAAGTGATTTTTGGATGGTGCTATCATGCTGTTTTCTTGAATCATTACCATACTTATGCTGCGTACATGGCAGGGCAAGTAGGTGTTTGATGGACTTGGGGTTTGCAATGGTTCCCTAGCCTAGCTTCTCATCTGGGGTAGGAACTGTTATGTCTTGGAGAACATTAAATGAGTTAGGTCCCAGGACCCTGATCATGCTCCCATCTTTTCCTTCTGCTGGATTCTCTTTGCCTCTACCCATCCCTTTCCCACCCAACCCTTTCTTGTCTGCTTTGCAAATTCCTACTTGGAAGTGAAGACTGTTGCAATGTCCTGGCCCTTAAGACACCTGCTCTGACCATTCATTCATACCCTCTTGAATATAAGTCACCATCTGGTACTGCTGTAACGTTTTCATATCTACCTTCCTAACTAGAGTGAAGACACAAACTGTCTTTGTATCTTCAATGCCCAGAACAGTGCCGGGCACACAGCTGTTGCTCAGTAAACCACTGGACAAAGAGCTGTCATATATCTCGTCATCCCATGCTGAGAAAGCCCAGGAAAGCTATCATTTTCAAGTACTTAACCTAGAACTCAAATTGCAGTTGGTGCTAGGGAATCCTATTTAACTCATTCCTCTACTAATAAATTCTTTAAAAAAATGTTTACTTTTTTTAAATATAAAAGGACTCCATGCTCATTAAAGAAAACATGCAAAAGAGAGAAAAGCACAAAAGCACAAAACAGTTATCAATCAGAGTCTATGTAAATAGTGAGTCTGTAACATTTTAGAGCATGAGTGACTCTCTTACTTATGGAATTTAATAAAAAACAGACGACAGCCCACACTGTCTACTAAAATCCAGAGGTGGCTTCCATGGAAAATACATAGGTGGATTTCATTGCTGGCTCCCGCAGCACATGTTGGGGGAGCGCTTGTGGGCATGTCCTGGTGAGCAGCCCTGGGCGGGCTGGGGAGATGAGTTAATGGAAAGGGCGAACTTGCACACTTGGGTCCTTTGGCTTGAGCCAATGGAGCTTCCTACCTTGCCAACCTCTTTTTTTTTCCTCTTCACATCCCCTGGAGTCATGACAAGCCTCAGGCTGTGGTTCCTTCCAGCTCACATTTGTGCATTACTGGTCAATTCTTCCAAGCAGCAGTGACAGTCACCAGAGCCTCCCCGGCAGCCCCGGACCTTCACTGCTGTTGCCTTGACTGAACCTGCCTAGAGCTGCCATCATACTTGAGCCAGCATGACACTCTTCTTTGGACCCTTAGTGGTCACCCTGGCGCCGTCCCTTGAGAGTGTAGTGGGACAGTTTCCCAGAATTGAAAGATTCTGGGAGAAAGAGGACACCTTGTTGATGTAAATAAACTGGTAGAGGCAGTTTTCCGACTGAGGACAGTCCACCATCTGGATGCCTTGGCAGAGAGCCGGCAAGCCCTCATCTACGTGGAACGACCAGCCCCTAGAAGAGCATTATGCTGACTTCTTGACTCGGGAATGGATTTTTGCATGTCCACATATATTTGTTTTATTTAATGTACAAAATGTTTCTGGGCCCAGAGTATTGAATCAGCGCTGTAACTAAACAAGATTAATTTGTGCTCTTTGCCCTGTACCAAGTTAATTGCCAGGGACACAAAGATTCACATGACAGTCCAGCTAGGGAGACAACCGTACACCTGTATGGAGGGAAGGGAATTAAATATTTATTGTTTCTCTGTGCTTGGCATTATGCTAGATATGTATCTAGATATGCTAGATATATGCTATATATATGTGTGTGTGTGTATATATATATATATATATATACCCATTTAATCTCAACAAAAAGTGAATTGGGTAGTATTTCTTTTTTTTTTTTAATTTTTATTTTTTATAAACAAATTTTTATCCCCAGGGATACATGTCTGTGAATCGCCAGGTTTACACACTTCACAGCACTAACCATAGCACATACCCTCCCCAATGTTGGGTAGTATTTCTTTTCATTTAATGTTAGAAGAAACTGCAGGAGGGAGCTGTTTACTTCCCTAACTGAAGCTGTTGGAATTTTGAACAAAAACTCAAAACCGATGTCCAGGTCAGTGTGATACGGTGGCAGGGAGCAGGGGTCTAGAGCCACTGGCTGAGGCTGGCGGGTATGGCCACCTCGCAGCTTGCTTTGCCTTGCGCTCTGGGTCAGCTGTGACTCGGGAGTGACACTGTCACAGAGAAGCTGTTCACGTCAGCTGTAGCCGGACTGCCTTGCAAGCAGGTGGGACTATTCCTTGGCTTCACAAACCACTAGTTTTAAAGGAGACATTTAAATTCTCTCCATCCTTCCAGCTAAGCCTCAGTCTTCCCCCTCCTTCCCTGACAGTCCCGAGGAGAGACCAGCTGCCCAACTCTGATATGTAGATAAAGATGAATTTGTGCAGCAACCAGTGGTGTGGCCTCAGGACCCAGAAACATTTTGTACATTACATAAAACAAATATATGTCTGGACGTTTTTGAGCTCTGGTGCCCCATCCATATGATGGTATAATCACTAGCTGGCAAGGTTATAGTTCTGTTTCTTGAATTATAAGAAGTGGTGGCTCACAGAGCACGTGGAACATTTCAAAGCTCAAGAAACATTAGCTCTTGTCTCCTCACTGCTTTCTAAGCTCCACTATTAGGGATCTATATGGTCAGCACTGATTCATGTCCTAAAATACTTTCCATTTTCCCCATATGTGTTAATCTTTGTCCCCCAACCCATTTCCCTCTTCCACCAGCTGGCCTTAAATTCTTTGAGGGAAAATACCATGTCACATATTAACACCTTTCAGGGTGTGCAACCCAAAGCAAACATTTTAAAAAAATTGATTGATTGATTGATTGATTCTGTCTCTTTGACACCATGTTCTGACTGCGAAGTGATGTGTGAGCAGTGGAGTATCAGAGCCAGGTCACACTGGCTTGTGCAAGTCCTGTTAAATTCTTAGGAAATTTGCAGGTCGGTTGTTAAACTATGGCTACTTTAAATTTTGCTATGATAGGAGTATTTACACCACAGAAATTGGCAACCCCTATGCTTTGCTCCCTCTCTACCCCTAAACACACACAGAGAGCCTGGAGTGTGCTGGATGTCTTGATAGACTGATTTTTGGTGCATCATCATTTTTAAGAAGATTCCAGAGGGTATTTAGCTTGGTTTTATCAGAGCAGAAGCCTGCAGAGTATCTTAGACTAACCATACTGATAACAGGATTTCTAGCCTTAGAATTGGAAACTTAAAAGATGTCACTTACTTTAACCTCCTTTCCCATGTAGAAATATCTTCTTTGACATTCGTGATGAATTCCAAATGGCCTCTTCAGAACAGCCCTCTAAAGGATAGGGAGCTCATTTGTTATCTTCCAGGCAGTCTTTCTCGTGGAGAGCGCCACAATTATTCAAAAAAATTCTCCTTCGTAATGATCTGTTCCTGCCTTTCCTGTAACTTCCACCAATTGTTCTTGGGTCTGCCTGTTTTCTGTAGCAAAGCAGAATGTCTCACTCTCCAAGTGATAGCATTGAGCACACTCTCAAAGCTCCTCTCTGTCAGGCTGTACGATCTTCGTCTTCTAGCTGTTCAGACAGGCTTACCATGTCATTATCCAAGAACTGAACAAAATATTATAGAGTTGGCCAGTTCAGTACAATCAAGTGAGACTCCTATTTCCTGTGATATTTTCCCACAAGCATATGACACCTTTAGTTCGTGTTGTACTTAAAAAAAAATTAATTCTTTGCATGGGCATCATTTTCAAGCTGGACCCCCTCTATGAGGTATTTAACACAATTCATTTTATGAACTTGACACTTTCCATTTATGGACGTTACATGTCATAGTCTCATGACTGATGCATTATTTATTTTTTGAGTCCTTATTTTGGTATCCATCATGTTAAATTAATTTTTTAGTTTTGTGGTTTCTGTCCCAAAGGCCTTACTATAGATAGATTTTTCAAGACTAAATACAAATATTCAGCTAGCTGTAGTTTTACTTAATTACTATTATCCAATGGAAATTTCTGAAATTTGGCTAAAAGGGTGCCATGAGAAGTTTTATCCAATAGTTTGCTGAAATCAGGCATGCTTATATAATTCCGTATGTTTATAAGTCCAGTCACTGAATAAAAAGCGGTAGTGAATTTAATGTAGTATGCCTCGTTTTTAGTCAACTCAGCCAGTTTCTTGTAATTATCTACTTGTTTCCTAATCTGCTTATGAATGTTGTATTTAATCATTGATTCTAGAATTCTGTCTTGAGAAAAAACTTACCAATCAGTTCTTTCTTTCTTTTTTTCGAGAGAGTGCACATGCACTCAGGGGTGGAGGGGTACAGGGGAAGAGAGAATCTTAAGCAGCCTCCATGCCCAGAGACCACTGTGGGGCTCGATCTCACAGCTCTGAGGTCATGACCTGATCAAGGGTCAGATGTTTAACTGAGTGAGCCACCCAGGCACCCTTTACCAATCAGTAGTTTCTGATAGTTATCTTTTTCTGCTTATTAAAATTCAGGGTATTTTCTTAACACTTCTTTTGATACCTATCCTAGTCATTCTGCCGTCCCGTGGATTCCGTCATGGGAATCTTGCTAGTCCTACTCATATCCTGTTAATAATTTGTCTGGTTCTTTAGTGCACTGCTGTCTAATAGAAACATGATGCAGACCACAGAGGTGAGTGACTTATATAATTAAAACTTTTCTAATAGCAACAACAAAAAAAAGAACAAAACCCTCAGGTAAAATTAATGTAAACCTTTTATCTCCAAATTATTATCATTTCTATATATATAATCTGTGTAAAATTATTAATGAGATATTTTGCATTTTAAAAAATATTTTATTTATTTATTTGACAGAGATCACAAGTAGGCAGAGAAGCAGGCAGAGAGAGAGGAGGAAGCAGGCTCCCCACCAAGCGGACAGCCCAACGTGGGGCTCGATCCCAGGACCCTGGGACCACGACCCGAGCCGAAGGCAGAGGCTTTAACCCACTGAGCCACCCAGGTGCCCCAAGATATTTTGCATTTTTTATACTGTCTTCCAAATCTAGTGTTTGATTTCCTAACAGTAAATCTGTGCTAGACATGTTTTAAGTGCTCACAGACCACACAGAGCTGGCAGTGATCACAAAGAATCACACAGGTATAGACGGGCTCATTTCAAGGGCTCGACATTATTGCTGTTATTATTAGGCATTATTTTATCTTGTACTTTGTTCCCATTTTCAAAATAGTTCTTCTTTCCTTTTCAGCACGAAGTTTTTGCTCACAGCCAAGAAGGGATGGAGTGGCCTTGCTTTCTCTTTGTCTGTTAATATTAACGAGGGTCCCTTTTACAGTTAAAAACCATAAAGAAAGCTCGTTAAGGGCAACAACATCCTCTAGCCCACAACTCTCTCTAGAACCACAAAATGGGTATGTTACAGAGGCCTGGGAGCTAATTCTCTCCAGATGTTTGCAAAGGGAGCAAGACCAAAAGGTGGAAACTGAAATGACTACACAGTTAATAAGGAGCTGATGGAACCAAGGCCCCAGGGTTGGCTCAGCAAGAAGTGAAACACAGAGACCCTGTTTGTTCAGAGGAACTTCAAAGCCCCCTATAAACTCCTAAGGAAAGGTGAGAGGCAAAAACGCTACAGCGAATCCAGCATTCCTGCAAAGTCAAACTGGGACTCACTTGAGATGCTTTTCCTGGTGCTTCAGAAGAAGACCGAGGGGCAGGTCTGGTAAGCAGATGTTTGACTTTTGTTTATGCCCATGTTTACATACAGTATGTTCATGTTGGATGGAGGCATTTCTCTAGCTAGCCCAAAGGGAATAAACCAATTAAACATTCAGTTAAAAACAAATAGAAAGGGAAAATGCCTTTTCTGTACTAAGTATTCTCTACAGTACAACCATTAAATTGCTAATGAGACGTAGTCCATCCAAATAACGTTGTTTATATTTATCTTCATTTTTTTCTTTCTTCCCTCCCTCTAATAGGGGAACAAACAACATGGAGTTTGGGCTGAGATTATAATTAAAGAGGAAGAAGAGAGACTACTTAATCAAATGTGGTATCAATTGAAAGTCTGATACGTTCTCTTTTTGGTCACCAGTTACCCCGCAAGAGAAAGGCTTCTGGGATCCAATCCCGTCGCTGTCTTTTTGGTTTTGTTGTTTTTGTTTTTTCATTGCTAATCACTGTGACCTGCCAGGTGTAGGCTGTTTGCCTTTTGTATCTTACTTTGGGATTCAAAGAAAGAATGAAACAATGATAGCTCAAAAGGAAGATAAAAAAAAAAAAAAAAAGATCGACAGTGACCCCATCCCCGAAGCAGAAGAGCCACCATGAAGGGGGTGGAGAATGGCTCTCAGGAAATAGTTGCTAAGAGAGAGCAAAACTGTTCTGGTAGTGTTAGCAACTGAGGCAAAAATCCCTTCATCTCTTTGGAGAATCAACAAAGTGGGTCCACAAACTTTTTTTTTTTTAAGAACAGAATTACATAGCATTACACTGAGAATATAATGGTTAGTTAAATGCACAGTCTCTTTGGACTGAAGGACACCTAGGTCAGATTCTCAGCTCAGCTGCTCACTAGGTATGTAAACTTTTAGGTTTTTAACCTTTCTTGGATTTCAGTTCCCTCATCTATAAAAGGGCATAAAAATAGTACATTCCTTTTTTTTAAATGTTTATTTATTATTTTAGAGGGAGAGTGGGGGAAGGGGCAGGGGGAGAGAGAGAATCTCCAGCTGAGCACGGAGCCCAAAGCGGGACTCGATCTCATGACCTTGAGATCATGACCTGAGCGAAGTCAAGAGTGGGATGCTTAATGGACTTCACCACCCAGGGAGCCCAGTACCTTCTTCTTAGGATTGTGGTGAGGACATATTGAGTATGCATGCAAATACTTACCTTTATAGCCCAGATCCTCGCAAAAGGTGAGATAACTAATGATACCTGAGGTAATAACCTATTTATTACTCTCCCTTCCAGGCTTTTGCTCAGTTTTCTTCCTGCAGAAAGATAGTCTTTTGGTCTTCACAGCTTTTGGTAGGTTCCATAATTTGCAGGCAGATCATTGTCCTTCATAATCTCCAGAGGGTGGGTTCATCAAGGTCTGCTCCTTGTTTTTGCTCCTAGCTTTCCTGATACAGAAAAAAAGGCAGTCCCAACCGAGTCTTGTACTTGGTGAATTTCTTAACTCTGAGCATTTGCTGGAAGTATGGTTTTCTGAGATGGATCATCAGCTAAGGAGCCACATGACTCCCTGTACCCATGTTCCCCTCAGTTCCCCTTCTTAGTTCTTTTGTGCAAATGATCACTCAGCATAATAAAGCATTTCATAAAGTCACAATTTGACAAGAGAAAGATCAATGTAAATACTACACAGACAAATACCGTGAGGAGAAACATCTGGATGTCCACTGCTTGTTTCCTGTTGAGAGAGTTTGGGAATTTGGGGATTTTAACAGTTGGACAGGGCTAATTTTGGAAACTACTTCACATTTGTCCAAAATAAAAAAAAAAAATTAAAAAAAAAGCACACATTTATGGCACTTCACTCATCAGATGAGAGAAGTTGGTGGTCAATTTCCCAGGCCTCCCTGAGAACAAAAAGAGATTGGATTGGACACGGAGCAGACAGTTTACCTTCTCTTTCCACTCCTCATTGCTAGGACATCCCCTCTCCTTTGTCATGGTTCAGGTTTCCTTGATTTCCTCCTTTCCTGCTTGCAATCTGTTTCCTCTGAGTTTCCAGAAATCTCAACTTGGAATTCTGGCTTTGGCCCTGACTGGCTAGTTAATCTTACCTAATCTCTTACTCTGTCTATACCTCAGTTTCCTCTTTTGAAAATAAAATTAATACTAATAGGGTGCCTGGGTGGCTCAGTTGGTTAAGCTACTGCCTTTGGCTCAGGTCATGATCCTGGATTCCTGGGTTCGAGTCCCACATCGGGATCCCTGCTTGGCAAGGAGTTTGCTTCTCCCGCTGACCTCTCTCCTCTCATGCTCTCTCTCTCTCTCATTCTCTCTCTCTCAAATAAACAAATACAATCTTTTAAAAAATTAATACTAACAATAATAATAATTACACTTTACACTCAAATTTCACAGATTTGTATAGCTCAAGCCTCCTCCCTCTCTTTCTGTTCCTGGAATATTTAACATTCTTTCTTGCTTCTGTTCTTCTTTTAATACAAGGCTTTCCTTTCTATCTCCCTAGAAAACTGTGACTCAGCTTTTTAAGTGCAGCCCAGACAATCTGGGAGAGATTCCTGGTCTCCCTCTCACAGGTGATAGTGTTGTATGGGGACAGATGGCAGCTACACTTGTGGTGAGCCTAGCGTGATATATAAACTTGTTGAATCACTATGTCATACATCCGAAACTCGTGTCCCATTGTGTGTCAACCGAACTCCAATCAAAAAAAAATTTCGAAGCACTTTTTGTAGGATGGGATATTTTACTACACATCTTTAGTAAGAAGAAATGAGTTATAAAATAATGCAATCCAAATCCGATAAAATATGATATGTGTACATAATTAAATTTCTTTAACAGGATGATAAATGGGACTCTTCTTTTCTTGGACTCCAGGCTACAGCTGCAAAGCTGAAAGAACCCTCACGTTCTAAAGAGGAGATGCTAGTACATGACTGCAGATGCTGTTAAAGGGTAGGCCAGATAGTCGTGTAACATCCCACCACCTCAGTCAGTCTACATAAGCAAAGACGAGACACTCACAGTCAATTTGCTTAGGTAGGAACTGCATACCAATGAGCTATCAGTTGAAAGGGATTCTTGTGTCGTCTTCCTCTCCATTCCCCACAGGTTACCCACCTTTCAGGCTAGATGGGACTAGCTCTAAGAGAACAATTCCTAGAAATTAGGGCTGCCTAGAGGAGGGGAGTCTGGCTTTTCGCTCCTTCCTGGATGCCGGCTGAGGGATAGACATTTCCAGGTTCGTGGAGGTGCTGCTTCCCAAGCAGAGTAGACTGAGAGGGTTCCTGGAGCTTGACACAATACTCCCTTTTCTAGAGGTGGGGGTCCCATGTGAACCCCAGGAGTTGTGCTACATCCTGTCTGAGCACCCTGAAGATACGAGGCCAGAGGAACAGTTTGCAATAGGAGGGCAAGGAGGAGTAGCAGCACAGGGGCTGTGTGACTCCACTCTATAGCATGAAGGGATGCCTCAGTTTTCCACAGGCCAAGAGAGTATTTTTGGAAGGTAACTGGATTTAAAGCTCCACGAAGGTCACCCCAGTAGACAGTGGTATAGGGTAGCTGCCAAAGCTTGGTGTGGAAGATGACAAGACTGATATCACTCCCACTAACAGGGAGCTGTGTACTGCTCGTGGTCCTCAGGGTGCATGCCAGTAACCCACATGCCCAATGCTCCAGAGACCCCGGGGAGAGCCTCCAGTCACAGAAAGGCCCTATTAGCCAAGGGAGACCTAAGACCAAAGCAGGGGCAACGGCCGTGAGGAGAGGATGTTTCTCTCTCTTCCTCTTTCCCTTTCTTCCACCCCGATTCTGGAGAGCCAGTGGTGAGTGAACAGACCCAGACACACAACTCCTGCTTCTCACTCGGAGGGGCTGACCATGACTCAGGCCTATGGGTTACACATTGGACGGTGATGTGGAGAGCAGAAGTTCTCACTGAAAGAGAGATAGAAACTTTGATTTAGACTCAGTGAAACTCACTGTTACAGTTGAAAGTGACATTTTCCTTGTGGATCCAGTTGGCTCTCAAGATCCCATTCCTGATGTTGGAAGGGGAACACGTCAGATTGGCCAATGAAAAATAATGCAGCTTTCAAGGGAAGCTTTTGCATTGTTCAGAGCCTCAGATCCTCTAGTATACGGCCAGTGCGCTGTCCTGAAGTTTGCTCCTATCCCTGGAGCCTCTCCTCCTGCTGGGTACATCACTCCCAGGACCTTCACTAACCAGATCCAGGCAGCCCTCCAGGAACCACATCTTCTGGTGGCTGCTGACCCCGGGGCTGACCACCAGCCTCCCACAGAGGCATCTTAGGGATACCTGCCAACCACTGCTGTGTATAACACAGACTCTCCTCTGTGCTATGTGGACACTGTCACTGTGTGCAACAAAGAGAGCTCAGTGGGTCTAACACGCTATGTGATGACTGGGAAAGTTCTGTGCGTGTGCCACCATCCCTCATGGACACCCGTGGGAGCTCATGCCTGATCCATTTTGACAGAGACAGACTGAAAAGGAAGAGCAGGCCGCTGCTGAAAGCCCACAACCAAGGAGGAATTCAGGGTGAATTGACTTCCCCAGCCCAAGTAAATGGCTTGAGTTGACGGCTATTGATCCCAGGTTGCAGACGGGACTAAAACTACACCTTGTGGTCTCTGTGCCTATCCAGCAGTCCCCTACTGAAGACCAGAGCCCCTGGCCTGCCATTGAAGACTGGTCTGCAACTCCCATTGCTCAGGCCACTGAATGGGTAAGAACAACACTGAGTGGTCTTAAGCTGTTTTTCCACACGTTCTTAAATTGAACACAGAAATAAGATTGATAAAAAAATTAACAATTTCTTGGGGCGCCTGGGTGGCCCAGTGGGTTAAGCCTCTGCCTTTGGCTCAGGTCATGATCTCAGGGTCCTGGGATCGAGTCCCGCATCGGGCTCTCTGCTCAGCGGGGAGCCTGCTTCCTCACTCCCTCTCTGCCTGCCTCTCTGCCTGCTTGTGATCTCTGTCCGTCAAATAAATAAATAAAATCTTAAAAAAAAAAGAAAATTAACAATTTCTTTAAAGAAAAAAAGAGGGGTGCCTGGGTGGCTCAGTTGGTTAAGCGTCCAACTCTTGATTTCTGGTCAGGTCATGATCTCTGGGTCATGAGGTCAAGCCCCTTGTCCGGCTCTGTGCTCAGCAGGAAGTCTGCTCGAGATTCTCCCTCTCCCTCTGCCCTCCCTCACCTATCCCCCTCAAATAAATAAATAAATCTTAAGAGAGGGAGAGAGAGAGAGAAAGAAAGAGGGAGGGAGGAAAAGAAACGAACGAAAAAGGAAAGGAAGGGAAAAGAAAAGAAAAAGAAAGGAAAGGAAAGGAAAGGTAATTCAGTCTCTAGATCTACAACTGTCCCCGGTTCAGTGGATTCCGTTAGTAGGAGTTCACAACTGTATCTCCTTCTCAGGTTGTTTTCTCTTTTCCTTGTTATTTCTGTGATGGTGTCTGAGTTTAGGCAGAACCTCACACGTCCTCTTCACAGTGGGAGGAGAAGTCTCTAATCCACATACTGTGTCCTCATTTTGCAGAGGAGAATATAGAGGTTCAGTAGCCTGTAAGGGTCCATAGCTCCAGAGGCTGAACTCCTGCTGTGGCTGGGCAGAGGTTGTGACACGTCAGTGTAAGATCGCCAGGTGAGAGGATTAAGCCATTGACCTGTAGGAGGAAGAACGAGAGGCAAGCTGTCTGGGTTGGGTGGCTGAGGCATCAGATCTTGATAACACTTGTCAGGACACACCAGCCTGACATAACTGAGTCACTTCCATATTTCTGAAAGAAGAACACGGTCCAATAAAGGACATAGGATTTCACATGACTCAAAGTACGATTTGCACTATTTGTCCCATTCACTTATTTCCCATTCATTTGTTACATATCTATTTCATGTGTTTTACAAATAAGGTCCTGTTTTAGGCACTAGAGATAAAGAACACAAACAAGACAGACCGCCCCTCCACTTACAGAGCTTTTATTCTAAAGAGGAAGGAAGAGAAATAAAAACTGATTACACTATTCATGCCTTATCATTTTTGATAAATACTATGATAGAGAAATTTTGGGTCCCATGAGACCATAAAATAAGGATATGGACTATTTGGTGGATCAGGGAATCTTTTCTTGAGGGAATGGCGTTTGAGCAAAACTATAAAAGATGAACAGACTCTAGCGTAGAGGAAGGGAAGAGTTATAAGAAAGTCCCAGACCATATGTGTGTTATCCTATGGAGACAGAGTGTGGCTCACTCACAGACCTGAAAAAGGGCTTGGACGACTGGATAGTAGTGAAGTTATCTGTACAAGATTTTAGACCAAGTAGCTGTTGGGTTCAATTCATGGTCCACAATGCAGTGTATGGAGGAATACCCAGGATCTTACCGGGAGTGTCCCAGGAGAATCCAGGAGTTGGAAGAGGTAGCTGAAACGTAGCCGTATCATTTTGGCATGCTTTCAAAAGATTTAACAGAAAGCCCATCCAATAGTACTTAAAACTGAGGTTAGCAAACCTTTTCTGTAGAGGCCCAGATTGTAAATACCTGAGGCTTTGCAGGTCGTGCTGTCTTGGTTGGGATTACTCAACTTTGCAGGTGTAGCTCAAAAGTAGCCAAAGACAATATCTGAACAAGGGAGCATGGCTGTGCTGTGTTCCAATAAAGCTTTATTTATTGGCCCCTGGGCTGGGATTTGTGTGATGGTGTTTGTTACAGGGCTGGTCCAGCAACATCACAGTGTAAGGAAGCTGGAAAATCAGCTCGTGATCCCCTTATAGTCATGTGAGCAAATAAAACAAAGACACCAGGTTACTATTTTTAGGTTTACTATTAGGTTTACTATTTTTTAAAATACAAGTTTATTAAATTAATAACATTTCTTGAGGGGGAAAAGTCAGGGGTTTTAAGTGCTAGATGAAGAGTGAATCGTGCTGGTTAGGTTAACTAAGGATTGAAAGCTAGTACTCTGGCTAAAGTGGAGTAAACCCGTTAGTTTGTCCAGGATGTCAAAACCAGTATCAATGTTCAGCAGCCTGCAAAAGGTCTTCAGTTTGGTCCAGTAGGAATCTGATTCCTGGGGTCCCTCCACGCTCACTGTCCTTCATCAAGTTCCACTGCTTAGAATCAGTTGTGATGAAACACAATAGTAAGTTTTGATCTCTCCAGGCCAGTGCTAATGTGGATGGAATTTTGTTCCACATTTGCTAATGTGGATTTTACCTTATCTGGATCCAAGATGGCTACTGAAATCTCAGTCATCGCCTGTTTATTTTTTTTAAAAGATTTTATTTATTTATTTGACAGACAGAGATCACAAGTAGGCAAAGAGTCAGGTAGAGAGAGAGAGAGGAGGAAGCAGGCTCCCCGCTGAGCAGAGAGCCTGATTTGGGGTTCAATCTCAGGACCCTGGGATCACGACCTGAGCTGAAGGCAGAGGCTTAACCCACTGAGCCACCCAGGCGCCCCAGTCATCGCCTATTTAAAGGGCAACATCCCATGAGAAGGGAGGGCATAGCCAGAGGAGCTTTGGCTCACAGCACTCCCTCTTCTATCAGGGAAGAAATCATTCTCAGAAGTCTCCTATTCACAACTGCAGTCTTACCCTCATGTTTCATTGGCTACAACTAAGCCCCACGTCCGCCTATCCTTCCGTCACTGGCAAAGACAACTGGGATAATCACAGCCCTTGCCGGGGGCTGCCTGATACCTGAGCAGCACTGGGGATCTGTTAGCAAGGAGGAGGGGCTTTGCTGGCTGTTGAAAAAGCCACCAACTGTGTTGTTCCTCAGTAAACATCACTGGCCTTCCTTCTCGTCAACACAAAATGAAGTGACAGTGGAAGACAGGTGCTGCTGAAGAAGAGAAGCCGTGGACAGAGCGATCGACAACAGTTCTACAAAAATGAGCTGCATCGGGGCGCCTGGGTGGCTCAGTGGGTTAAAGCCTCTGCCTTCGGCTCGGGTCATGATCCCAGGGTCCTGGGATCGAGCCCCACATCAGGCTCTCTGCTCAGCGAGGAGCCTGCTTCCTCCTCTCTCTCTGCCTGCCTCTCTGCCTGCCTCTCTGCCTACTTGTGATTTCTGTCAAATAAATAAAATCTAAAAAAAAAAAAGAGCTGCATCTGGGAGCACAGTTCCCAGTAACAGGCTGAGGGCTCCGACTGGAGCTTTAGCCTTGCTGTCTGCTTAGGAGAATAATCCATCTTATCCGTTTGGAGATTTGGATTTTGTTTTTCTCAAGAGAATGCTCCATTTACCCCGCCCTCCATGCAATCCCACTTCCTAGGGACGCGCAGAACCAATCCCAGGAAAAACCTTGATGACAGGAAACTCCAGTTTATCTATAAAACAAACATATTTATAGTTTAAATAATCAGCCATAGGTTATTGGATTCCTTTTCTCTATTTATACACTACTTTTATGAGAAACCAGCAAAGTATATACACACACACACCAACGTTAGGGATTTAGTGAGAAAAGCCGTTTCCAGGGTATGTTATAATTAAAGTCATACTAATTCAGCCCAACCCTTAAACACCTATTCTGCCTCAGTCTCCACTGTGGGGTAATGATATAATTATAACCCTGAGGCATTGCAGGACATGGGAGAAAGAATGAAGTCTTCTTGTCAAGTTTCTATGTTAATTGCATGTTACTGTTGTCTAATTATTTGTCGGGGAAAGGCAATGAATAATGATGAGAAAGCATGGGTTTTGCAGCTGGTGGACTTGGGATTAAATCCCAGCTCTGCCACTTAGTAACTGCCTCAGTTCTCTCATATTTGTTGGTAAGAGTTTTGGGGTGTCTTCAAGAGCAGTTTTAGTGCACAGAAAGATTAATTAGAGGCTTAGTGTGGCTTTATAAATTCTGTCCTTTTCTTAAAGTTACAAATTAAAAACTGGAGTACTTCCTTAAGCTTTTAAGTTTGGCTTCGAATCTTTTTTTTTTTTTTAGATCATTTATTTATTTATTTGACAGGCAGAGATCACAATTAGGCAGAGAGGCAGGCAGAGAGAGAGGAAAGGAAGCAGGCTCCCTGCTGAGCAGAGAGCCCGATGTGGGGCTTGATCCCAGGACCCTGAGATCATGACTTGAGCCGAAGGCAGAGGCTTTAACCCACTGAGCCACCCAGGCGCCCCATGCTTTGAATTTTATTAATCCACTTGTAAGTCTGGCAAATTTTCACGATCACTTTTGGGGTGACTGTGACTACTGTTGGCTTCATTGACAAACTGGGTTAATTGAACATCATCAAATAGTTTAGTAGTGCGGTTATGCATGTATTTGCTCCCTTCCTTAAGGATTTCAATTCCCTGACAACAAATAAAATTTCCTTAGTATTAAAAAAAAAAAAAAGAACCCTTATACGTCTCATAAATGAACCTTCTAAATATGGGAAATTGTGGTTCTCTTAAATAAACTTAGTGAGACTTCAGATTTTAAAATCACATATTTTTTTAAAAGATTTTATTTATTTATTTGTCAGAGAGAGAGAGAGAGCGAGAGAGCGAGCACAGGCAGACAGAGTGGCAGGCAGAGGCAGAAGCAGGCTCCCTGCCAAGCAAGGAGCCTGATGTGGGACTCGATCCCAGGACGCTGGGATCATGACCTGAGCCGAAGGCAGCCGCTTAACCAACTGAGCCACCCAGGTGTCCCCAAAATCACATATTTAATTAGGTATTCGATTTAATTTAATTTAAGTTGCAGTTCCAAGACTGTCACTCTCCTGGTCAAATTCACATAAGCATGAGAAATATAAAACACTTGCATAAATTCCTTAGCCTGACATCGTAATATTAAACCCTTCTGTATTTGTCTATATAAGCATCACTGAAAGTCCCCAAGGTCTACCTGTGGTGACCCCTCACACCTCACTTAGAAAATCATTGTATCTTCCCGTGTGATACACGGGTTGGCTTTCTGAAATCGCTTCTTGTGTTACTAGAGATTTCAGCCAGGATGCTGATTGGACTCTTGCCATGGATGCTACTTGGCTGTGTTGAATTTTGTAATTGCAACTCCACTTCAAGTTGAGGCTGTTTATGTTGCTCTTGTCCCTGGAGACCATTTCTACACATTCCCATGTGTATAAAGGAAGCCTGTAACTGCCCCCCCCCCCCCCCCCGTAGTCTCTTGGTTGTGTTTTGCATTTCTTTGGCAAAACCTTAAGATCTGTAAGTGCCTCCTACCTTCTTCCATGTTCCTAGAGTCCCATAACACTTGTTATTGATATTGAATATATGCAACGGATACTGAAATGACAGCTGATTCAATTTCAGATATCTCTCCTGGCTTCACTCGTGGTCACAATAAGGCAGGTCAGTCTATGTGCCGTCTACACATTTGGAATTTTCATACTTGCCTGGTAGGGTTGTTGTGAAGTAGTGTCAATTAATAAGAAGGCCCTACCCCAGTGATGGGCCATTACAAGCACTCAGTCAGCCATACCCACTGCTGCTGTTTTTACAACCCATTGATCCTAATGCATTTCCTTAACTCAGCCTGCTCATTTCCTCACTTCCCTCACTGGCCAGCTCCCCTGCCATCACGACAATAATTACAGTATCTTCACACCCCTGTGTCAACCTGTAACTGTCTTGCCCCTTTCTTTCCTTGTCCTTCTAATGTGGTCCAACACCCACCTGTGTAAACCCATCTCTCCTCCTGCTCTATGCCTTCTCCCACCCAGCTGAATGTGGCTTGACAAAACCACACTACCATGCTAATGGGTTTCCTTTTACTTCTTGTTCACTCACCTCAATGCTGCCTAATAATCACTGTATCTTTCCTAATTCATTCACTTTCTCTCTCTTCAATGACTATTCCATACCTTCTCATCTCTCCTCAAATTGCCACACTTACTCTGAGCCCATTTGCTTTCTTCCAGGGTCACTAAGAAAATATCAGCTCTCAAATGATAGCTTCCACATACTCCCATCTCCATATACAGCCACCTCCCTGCATCTATGCCTGCATCTCCTGGGCAAACCCCTAGCAACGGCCATTTGTGCACTAGGTCTTATCTCTTTTCGTCCATTTGAGGACACTGCTCTAGCAATCTCCCCAGTCTCTCCAGCATTATCAAATTTTCCTTTTTAGGGCTCTTTCCCATTTCCCTACAAACTTGCTAGTAATTGTCCCATTTGTTTCCCATTCTTCTCTTGACTTCATTTTTTTTGCCCAGTACAGCTAGATTTCTTTACTTCCTTTTACAACAAAACTCCTTAAGTGAGTTGTCTCCATTTCTTTTCTCCCACTGGCCCTTGAGCCACTGTCCCCCCAGGCTATTGGCACACCACTCCAGGGAAATTCTTACCAAGGTTACAAATGACCTCCATCTTCTAAATCCCATGCTCCACTTTAGGCCTCATTTTTCTTGACATATCTGCAGAATTTAACACTCTCTCTTCAACGTATTTTCTTGTTTCTGTTTTGTTTTGTTTTTTTGGTTACCGTATTGGCAGCTCCTTCTCAGCTAACTAAGCTGTTCCTTCTTTTCTCCCTGATCTCTTAGCATCTAATTAAGAATCTCATTTCTTAGACTTCTACACCTTTCTCTTTATACTTTTCCCCTTGGTGCTATCATTGAGTCTCATGATCTCAAATACTATCTATACACCAAAGGCTCCCAAATGTATGTCTCCATTATCAACCTGTCTGCCCTATATCCCTACTTGGAAATCTAATAGACATCCCAAATTTAACACTGTTCAAAATCAGGGTCCTGTGCTCTCCCCTATGAATTTAATGGTCTTCTCCATTTCAGGAAATAGCAGCTTTATCCTTCCATTTACCTAAGGAAAAAACTTTGAAGTCATCCTTGACTCCATTCTTTTTCTTCCATCCCATATCTAATCCACTGGCAAACCCTATCATCTTTCTATGATAATAATATTTAGCATTTGTCACTGCCCCCACTGCTACTGCTATGATCCAAGCACCTCTCTTCTCTTACCTGGATTTAGAGCAATAGCCTCCTTACTGTTATCCCTGCTCCTATCTTCTCCCCACCTCAGTCTATTTCCAACAACCAAGCAGAATGTTTATTGAAGTCAGATAATGTGACTCCTCTTCTAATGACTGATCTCTCATCTAGAGAAAAAGTCAAAGTCCTTACAATGGTACGCAAAACCTTAAACCATCTGGAAGTCCATTCTGCCTCGGATTGCATCTTCTACTACTGTTGCCCTCATTCTTTTGACTCTAAAATTCTTTAGGCCACTTTGAGGCCTTGGCACTATGACCCTTGATGGGAGTGCTCCTCCCAGCACTATCCTCCCTAGTGATCCACACTTCTCAGTCCCCTACTCCCTTCAGGCCTTCAATCAATTGTTCCCGTGTGAGACAGGATGGGCTATGTTATCCCACAGTAACAGCCAACCTCAACACCTCACTCAGCTGTTTGAAACCAGTCATAATGTATGGCTGGGCTCTCTCCATGTTGTCCTCACTCCAGGTTTCAGGCTGACAGAAAGGTCACTATTGAAATATGGCTGGTAAAGGGAAAGAAAGAGCATGGAGAATCATAAACTAGCTCTTAGTGCTCCCACCCTAGTACAGCATACATTACTTCTACTACCATTTCATCAACAATAGCAAGTCACTAGGCTTCTCTAATTCTAATGTAGCAAAGAAATACAATCCTAGCACGTGCCCCGAAGAAGAACCAGAAATACTGACCAACATTAATGGCTATCACAGTTCATCATCTGAGACCTTCCGTGGCCATGTAATAAAAAATTACATGCCTTCCCAACTACTTTCTCTTTCCTAATCCCCTTACTTTATTTATCTCTTTAGTATCTTTTACTATCTACACATACTCCATACATTGCTTGTTTATCTTGTGTGTTTTGTATCAGTCCCTATTAGAATGTCAACTTCAAGGAAAAAGAGATTTTAGTCTGTTTTATTCAGTGCTGTGTTCCCAGTGTCTAGAATAGTAACTGCTATATAGAAGTGTTAGATAAAAATTTGTTGAATAAATGAGCAAATGACAAGAAAGATACAAGCAGTGATCCATGTAAAATATACAGTGATTTTCAGTTGCCCAGGCTTGGGATTTGGCTTAAACCACAGTTGGTACTATCAATTTATTCAATAAATTTGAGTATGTAACAACTTCTGAGAGTCTCTATGCTCAAGGAGAACATCTGTATCCTCAAACATACCAGATACATGGGAATTTATTACCTTTCTTATTTTACAGAATTTTTGTCCGCGGAGAAGGAACGACTTGACTTTCATGGAAATAAAATGATCTTCCTTTTTTCAGCTAAGATCTGGCTGAAATCAAGGTTTTTTTGGTTCAAAAATACTAGAAAGTCCCATATGTGACGGGGCACACTCTCTTGTTTCTCCTTCCTGATCCGTGTGCATTTCATCACAGGTGCAGACCCGCCCCCCACCTCCACCCCCACTCCCAACCCCAACCCCGCCCGTCAGTAAACAAAACTTACGTCAATAATGAAGCTCCCAGGATCTTAATTTGAAAAGTTTCATCAGCTTGAGGTCAGCCTCTTTGCATCATGGTCTTCTTTAATGAATCAAATAATGCATTTCTCATTTGTAATTAAATAATACCTTAAATGGCTCTGCCTTCCTCAAAAGCTTCATGTGGAATTCATTTTCACAGAGGGATAATTACACTGGGCACTGAAGCTAGACACTGTGGTGAGGGTAGTGGATATTCACCCGCTCCTTGAGGGCAAATTACAAAGGAACTTAGTGCAGAAGCTAAAAAAAGGACGTAGTAGAAAACAAAGTTGCAGGATGTAAATATGAATCCCAGGCTAGTTTGCTTCCCCACTTAGAGAGATTATTGCTGAGTCAATTATTTCCACCAAGATTTGTTTCTTTTTTTTTTTTTTCCTTGCACAGACCACATCTCATTGTGTAAATATCTGAGGGAGCAGTAAGTACATTTGCATATGATATGTGCATAATTTGCATAAAATTATACCATCCTCGGAAAAATTCCAAGTTAAAATGAAATTAGTGATATTTTCCCTAATTATGCTTTCCCTGGCTCTTGTGCCTCTGTCTTCATGGCTCTGGTTGCCTACAGGAAAAACTGCAGTGTCCTCTGCCTGGTGCTTCAGGCTAGTCCCGCCCGTCCTGCTGATGTCGTCTCTTTGCCTGTTCCCCACAATATATGATGCAGTAGCCACACGGAGCTACTCACCATTTCCCAACACACCATGAGAAGTCACTATCAATTGACGGTCCGTTAGGCACTTTCTTACTTTCCTCTTCCCTAACAAAACCATGATTTTCTTCCTGCTGGCATTTGCAGACCTTCTGCTTCAGGGGCCCTTACGCAGCCCCAGGGTAAATGTTTTGATGAGGGCTACAGCCAAACTGGTGCATCGCTTTCCTGGTAAGTGAGTGGTTTCAGCACCAGTACGTGACGGCATCCTGGCCAATGAGAAGTAAAGGGAAGGCTGCTAGGAGATTTCTTGCAAAGTTTCCTACATCTTAAAAGAGGACACACACTGAAAGGTGGAGACCCGTGTCTCTTCGGCTTCTGGACAGGGCTGTGCGGGCAGTGATGCCTGGCACCAGCATCACAGAATCCCGAGAGCGGGGAGGGGGCACTCATGAGACGGCTGGTGGGAGGAAGCTGAGAGCTTGAAGGGGGCCCTGTGCCCTTGGCTTAAGCCATCATAATAATAATTACAACTGTGACTTACGTTTCAGGCACTGTTACGAGCATCTTATATTCGTAATCTCACTCAATCACCACAACCACCTTATGAAGTGGGCGTTTTAATTATTTTCACTTTATCCTTGAGGCACCTGAACCAGAGAGGGGTTAATGCACCAAGGCCACTCTCCTTATTTATTTGTTTTCCCAGCTTTTTATTATTGAAACGTTAAAAAATTATCGAAATTTAAAATTTATTATAGAAAATGTATATGCTCAAGTAGAGACTAGGGTGATGAATCCCCACGTAGCCATCAATCATCCAGTTTAAACAATTAGCAACTTCCGGCCAGCCTTGCCTCATTTGTGCCCCTGTCCACTTTTCCTCTGCCCCACATTATTTTGAAGTAAATCCCAGACCTCATAAATATTATTTCATTCTGGATTACATAATGCATGACAAAAACTGAAAGCTACTTTTATTTGGGTCTTCTGTTACAACTAAAACTAGTCTCTAAATATTAATAACTTTCTCCTCATAAAAATTTGAAAATGTCGATATGCTGAGGGCAAAATGTAAAAACCACCAATATGATCGCCTAGCAACAACAACTAAGAATCATTTAGTAGCGCATTTCCTTTCAGTATTTTGTATAAGTTTGCTTTGAATATAAGATTATATTTTTCTGCTCGTCCTGACCTGAGCACTTTCCATCCTCTTCCCAGCTCCTCCCATCTTTGGATACGGGGCTCCCTCTATCCTTTTCTTTAGAAACTTGTAGACGTGCTCCCTTTGCACTTTCTCCCACACCCTCACTGCGATATGTTAATAACACATGGCTATTGTATGTTTACCTGTGTTCCTGATTAGACCAGGTCATACCAAGAGCAGGAGCTGTTTCTGAGTTGTTCTTTTTATCTCTGGTGCCCATATTTTTGCAAGAACTACCTGACAAAACTCACAGTACGTATGATGTCGAACATAGGGTAGCCTGCATTACGTGGTGTCTCCTTCACAAGGATCCAGTGGAGAAACTTTCCTCTCATCCCATGGACAGGCAGAACCTTGTCACTCCTGAAAAACAGGTATACTTTCCTTAGTGGAAACCATAACGGTTGTGCTATTAGCTCATGTGTCCATTTTTGCTTTGGTCTCTCGATTGCTCAGAGCCGAAGTCATGGTTCTAACTTTGGAAAATGTTTAAAGTTTTCAAAATATTAATTTTCTCATGGGTTTTTTCTTTTCTTTTCTTTTCCCTTCACCATGAAGTATTTATGTTTGAAATAATCATATGGTATCATGACGAGAGCATTTAAAAAAAATATATTTTATTTATTTATTTGACAGACAGAGATCACAAGTAGGCAGAGAGGCAGGCAGGGAGAGAGGAGGAAGCAGGCTCCCTGCTGAGCAGAGAGCCCGATTTGGGGTTCAATCTCAGGACCCTGAGATCACGACTTGAGCTGAAGGCAGAGGCTTAACCCACTGAGCCACCCAGGCGCCCCGACGAGAGCCTTTTTGATTCAAGAATTTTCTTCTCTTCCCTTTTCTGTGAAAGTAGCTTACAGGTTCTGTGTCTTCTTGCTTCAGGCATGGTAGACTAATGGTTTACTTCCCTTTCTGGATTTGTTTAGAAGAGTCTAAAGTTTTTAGGGAGGATGAGCTAAGTGGTCTGCATGGAGAGAAAGGGCTTCTGAGGGAAACATGGAAAGAGGAGGATCTCCCCAAGAATGACAAAAAGACTCTCAGCGTCGATTTGGATCTGTGGGTTTAGAACAAACAGAAGGAAGCAGAGCTCACAAAGGTGGCAAGAACCCAGGTGGTAGGGTCACAGCCTCCCTACCTAGCAGAAGTCGGTTTATATTAGAAATTAAATTTGATATGTAGAAAACAAAGAAAGACAATATTTCTTGTCTACCTAAATTCAGAGACTAGGATTCATATTCACAACACTACTTTAATGAATTTGTGAAAGTCATTCCAAACCCTTTTTGGAATGAGAGAGTGTCCAAACAAACAAACAAGCAAGCAGAAGAAAACCATCATTATCATGGAAAGAATGTGAGCTCTGGAGGCAGAACTGTCATTATTCTACTTCAGGCCCTTAATTTGGT
>PISX010009393.1:0-75968 GCA_004024625.1 Mellivora capensis
TTTGCTGTGCAAAAGCTTTTGATCTTGATGAAATCCCAATAGTTCATTTTTGCCCTTGCTTCCCTTGCCTTTGGCGATGTTTCTGGGAAGAAGTTGCTGCAGCTGGGGTCGAAGAGGTTGCTGCCTGAGTTCTCCTTAAGGATTTTGATGGATTCCTTTCTCACATTGAGATCCTTTATCCATTTTGAGTCTATTTTCGTGTGTGGTGTAAGGAAATGGTCCAATTTCATTTTTTCTGCAAGTGGCTGTCCAATTTTCCCAACACCATTTGTTGAAGAGGCTGTCTTTTTTCCATTGGACATTCTTTCCTGCTTTGTCGAAGATTAGTTGACCATAGAGTTGAGGGTCTATTTCTGGGCTCTCTATTCTGTTCCATTGATCTATGTGCCTGTTTTTGTGCCAGTACCACACTGTCTTGATGATGACAGCTTTGTAGTAGAGCTTGAAGTCCGGAATTGTGATGCCACCAAATTTGGCTTTCTTTTTCAATATTCCTTTGGCTATTTGAGGTCTTTTCTGATTCCATATAAATTTTAGGATATTTGTTCCATTTCTTTGAAAAAAATGGGTGGGATTTTGATAGGGATTGCATTAAATGTGTAGATTGCTTTAGGTAGCATAGACATTTCCACAATATTTGTTCTTCCAATTCAGGAACATTTTTCCATTTCTTTGTGTCTTCCTCAATTTCTTTCATGAGTACTTTATAGTTTTCTGAGTATAGATTCCTAGCCTCTTTTGTTAGGTTTATTCCTAGGTATCTTAAAGTTTGGGTGCAATTGTAAATGGGAATGACTCCTTAATTTCTCTTTCTTCTGTCTTGTTGTTGGTGTAGAGAAATGCAACTGATTTCTGTGCATTGATTTTATATCCTGACACTTTACTAAATTCCTGTACAAGTTCTAGCAGTTTTGAGTGGTGTCTTTTGGGTTTTCCACATATAGTATCATATCATCTGCTGAGTGATAATTTGACTTCTTCCTTGCCGATTTGGATGCCTTTAATTTCTTTTTGTTGTCTGATTGCTGAGGCTAGGACTTCTAGTACTATGTTGAATAGCAGTGGTGATAATGGGCATCCCTGCCGTGTTCCTGACCTTAGCGGAAAAGCTTTCAGTTTTTCTCCATTGAGAACGATATTTGCGGTGGGTTTTTCATAGATGGCTTTGATAATATTGAGGTATGTGCCCTCTATCCCTACAGTTTGAAGAGTTTTGATCAGGAAGGGATGCTGTACTTTGTCGAATGCCTTTTCAGCATCTATTGAGAGTATCATGTTGTTCTTGTTCTTTCTTTTATTAATGTGTTGTACCACATTGATTGATTGGCAGATGTTGAACCAAACTTGCAGCCCTGGAATAAATCCCACTTGGTCATGGTGAATGATCCTTTTAATGTACTGTTGAATCCTATTGGCTAGTATTTTGGTGAGAATTTTCACATCTGTGTTCATCAAGGATATTGGTCTGTAATTCTCTTTTTTGATGGGCTCCTTGTCTGGTTTTGGGATCAAGGTGATGCTGGCCTCATAAAATGAGTTTGGAAGTTTTCCTTCCATTTCTATTTGTTGGAACAGTTTCAGGAGAATAGGAATTAATTCTTTCTTTAAATGATAGAATTCCCCTGGGAAGCTGTCTGGCCCTGGGCTTTTGTTTGTTTGGAGATTTTTGATGACTGTTTCAATCCCCTTACTGGTTATGGGTCTGGTTAGGTTTTCTATTTCTTCCTGGTTCAGTTGTGGTAGTTTATATGTCTCTAGGAATGTATCCATTTCTTCCACATTGTCAAATTTGTTGGCGTAGGGTTGCTCATAGTATGTTCTTATAATTGTTTGTATTTCTTTGGTATTGGTTGTGATCGCTCCTCTTTCATTCATGATTTCATTTATTTGGGTCCTTTCTCTTTTCTTTTTGATAAGTCTGGCCAGGGGTTTATCAATCTTATTAATTCTTTCAAAGAACCAGCTCCTAGTTTCGTTGATTTGTTCTATTGATTTTTTGGTTTCTATTTCATTGATATCTGCTCTGATCTTTATGATTTCTCTTCTCCTTCTGGGTTTAGGCTTTCTTTGTTGTTCTTTCTCCAGCTCCTTTAGGTGTAGGGTTAGGTTGTGTATTTGAGACCTTTCTTGTTTCTTGAGAAAGGCTTGTATCGCTATATATTTTCCTCTCAGGACTGCCTTTGCTGTGTCCCACAGATTTTGAACTGTTGTGTTTTCATTATCATTTGTTTCCATGAATTTTTTCAATTCTTGTTTAATTTTCTGGTTGATCGATTCATTCTTTAGAAGGATGCTGTTTGGTCTCCATGTATTTGGGTTCTTTCCCAATTTCCTCTTCGATTGAGTTCTAGCTTCAGAGCATTGTGGTCTGAAAATATGCAGGGAATGATCCCAATCTTTTGATACTGGTTGAGACCTGATTTATGACCCAGGATGTGATCTATTCTGGAGAATGTTCCATGTGCACTAGAGAAGAATGTGTATTCTGTTGTTTTGGGATGGAATGTTCTGAATATATCTGTGATGTCCATCTGGTCCAGTGTGTTATGCAATGCCTTTATTTCCTTGTTGATCTTTTTTTTTTTTTAAGATTTTATTTATTTGAGAGAGAGGCAGTGAGAGAGCATGAGCGAGGAGAAGGTCAGAGGGAGAAGCAGACTCCCCATGGAGCTGGGAGCCCGATGCGGGACTCGATCCCCGGTCTCCGGGATCATGAGCTGAGCCGAAGGCAATCGTCCAACCAACTGTCCAACCAACTGAGCCACCCAGGCGTCCCTCCTCTTTGATCTTTTGCTTGGATGATCTGTTCATTTCAGTGAGGGGAGTGTTAAAGTCCCCTACTATTGTATTATTGTCTATGTGTTTCTTTGATTTTGTTACTAATTGATTTATATAGTTGGCTGCTCCCACGTTAGGGGCATAGATGTTTAAAATTGTTAGATCTTCTTGTTGGACAGACCCTTTGAGTATGATACAGTGTCCTTCCTCATCTCTTATTATAGTCTTTGGCTTAAAATCCAATTGATCTGATATAAGGATTGCCACCCTAGCTTTCTTCTGATATCCATTAGCATGGTAAATTGTTTTCCACCCCCTCACTTTAAATCTGGAGGTGTCTTCGGGTCTAAAATGAGTTTCTTGTAGGCAACATATTGATGGGTTTTGTTTTTTTTATTCATTCTGATACCCTGTGTCTTTTGATTGCGGCATTTATCCCATTTACATTCAGGGTAACTATTGAGAGATATGAATTTAGTGCCATTGTATTGCCTGTAACATGACTGTTACTATATATTGTCTCTGTTCCTTTCTGATCTACTACTTTTAGGCTCTCTCTTTGCTTAGAGGACCCCTTTCAATATTTCCTCTAGAGCTGGTTTGGTGTTTGCAAATTCTTTCAGTTTTTGTTTGTCCTGGAAGCTTTTTATCTCTCCTTCTATTTTCAATGATAGCCTAGCTGGATATAGTATTCTTGGCTGCATGTTTTTCTCATTTAGTGCTCTAAACATATCATGCCAGTTCTTTCTGGCCTGCCAGGTCTCTGTGGATATGGCTGCCAATCTGATATTTTTACCATTGTATGTTACAGACTTCTTTTCCCAGGCTGCTTTCAGGATTTTCTCTTTGTCACTAAGACCTGTAAATTTTACTATTAGGTGACGGGGTGTGGACCTATTCTTGTTGATTTTGAGGTGGGTTCTCTACATCTCCTGGATTTTGATGCTTGTTCCCTTTGCTATATTAGGGGCTCTACAATAATTCTCTCCAATATGCCTTCTGCTCCCCTCTCTCTTTCTTCTTCTTCTGGAATCTCAATTATTCTAATGTTGTTTCATCTTATGGTGTCACTTATCTCTCAAATTCTTCCTTGTGGTCCAGTACCTGTTTGTCCCTCTTTTGCTCAGCTTCTTTATTCTCTATCATTTGGTCTTCTATATCTCTAATTCTTTCTTCTACCTCATTTATCCTAGCAGGAAGAGCCTCCATTTTTTTAGTTGCACCTCATTAATAGCTTTTTTTAAATTTCAACTTGGTTAGATTTTAGTTCTTTTATTTCTCTAGAAGGTTTTTATATTTCTAGACAGGGTTTCTCTAATATCTTCCATGCCTTTTTCGAGCCTGGCTAGAACCTTGAGAATCATCATTCTGAACTCTAGATCTGATGTATTACCAATGTCTGTATTGGTTAGGTCCCTAGCCTTTGGTACTGCCTCTTATTCTTTTTTTTGTGGTGAGTTTTTCCACCTTGTCATTTTTCCCAGATAAGAGTATATGAAGTAGCAAATAAAATACTAAAAGGGTAGCAAATACCCCAGGAAAATGCACTTAACCAAATCAGAAGAGACCCCAAATTGTGGGGGAGAGAAAGGAAGTTCAGAAAAAAAATTGAGAAGAGAAAACAAATAAAGAAAAAATATAAGAAGGAAAAAATATATATTAGACTGGTGACTAGAACAGGGTCACCCACTTAATTTTGGGAGTATTTTGGTCTCTTAGAAGAAACTACCTCCCAAAATTTTAAAGAATGAAAACATATATAAACATATATATAAACATAATGAAGGGATGGAATATGCCTGTAGAGATGAAAAAAAATTTTTTTTTAATTTCTAAAAAAGGAGTTGATAAAGTAAGTTGTTTGGGAGAATAAAGAAAAATAAAGTGGAGAGAATTTGCTCGGGCTGGAGACTAGAACAAGCCCAGAGCTAGATTTAGGGTATATTTTGATCTATTAGAAGAAGTTGTACCCCCAATTTTTTTTTTTTAGATTTTATTTACTTATTTGACAGACAGAGATCACAAGTAGGCAGAGAGGCAGGCAGAGAGAGAGAGGGAAGCAAGTTCCCTGCTGAGCAGAGAGCCCAATGTGGTGCTCAATCCCAGGACCCTGGGATCATGACCTGAGCTGAAGGCAGAGGCTTTAACCCACTGAGCCACCCAGGTGCCGCATACCCTAAATTTTTTAGAAGAAAAAACCCTATGTGTAGACAAAAAATAAAGTTAGATACAATGGAGGATAAAATATGACTATAATAATGAAGGTTCAAAAAAGATTTTTTTTTATGAAAGGCATTGTTAAGATAAACTAGTTAAAAAACGTTAAAAAAGAAAAGGGTAAAAGTTAAAAAAAATTTAGCAGAAGAAAAAAAATTAAAAAAAATTAAACTAACTGCAAGACTAAAGAATCATGGGGAGAAAGCCATGAGTTCCGTGCTTTGCTTTCTCCTCCTCTGGAATTCCGCTGCTCTCCTTGGTAAGTGAACTTGGTCTTGGCTGGATTTCTTGTTCATCTTCTGGGGGAGGGGCCTGTTGTAGTGATTCTCAAGTGTCTTTGCCTAAGGCAGAATTGCACCGCCCTTACCAGGGACAGGGCTAAGTAATCCGCTCGGGTTCGCTTTCGGGAACTTTTGTTACCTGAACGCTTTCTGTAGAGCTCCGGAGGACAGGAATGAAAATGGTGACCTCCCAATCTCCGGCCTGGGGGAGCCAAGAGCTCCAGGCCCCACTCTTCAGTGCACCCTCAGAGAAAAGTGCTCAATCACTCCCGTTTCCCTGGCCTCCAGCTGCGTTCCGAGCTCACCCAGAGTGCGACCGGTTCAAGGTAACCCCGAGCTGAGAGCTCACTCCTCGGCTCTGTCTCTGTAGCCGGCTTCCCCACTCTAATACCTGCGAGCTCTGTGACACTCAGACACCCCCGATCCTTCTGTGACCCTGAGGGACCTGGGGCCACGCTGACCCCGTGTGGGTTTCACCCCGGTTTAGCCTCTGGAGCAATGTTCATCAGTGGAGCAGACTCTTAAAAGTCCTGGTTTAGTGCTCCATTGCTCCGCCGCTTGCCGGGAGCTGGCCCCTCCCCCCACGGTCTATCTTCCCGTTGCTTTGGATTCACTTCTCCGCTGGTCCTACCTTTCAGAAAGTGGTCGATTTTCTGTTTCTAGAATTGCTGTTCTTCTTTTCTTCAATCTCCCATTGGATTTGTAGATGTTTGCAATGGTTTGATAAGCTATCTAGCTGATCTCCTGCTACCTGATGTAGTCTCAGCCTGCTACTTCTCCGCCATCTTGACTTCTCCCTATTACAATGTTCTTATTCTGATTTAATTAAAAATGCTTACCTATTAAGAACCCTAACATATTTAATGAAGTTAAACATTAAATGTTTACAAAAGCAAAAAGATGAATAATATTCTAACATTTATGAACACTGGGATGGTTTCAACTATTCAAAAACAATCCCAATATCCAGACTTAGAGAAATCAGTAATTTTGTTGATACGTGAATTTGAATTACCTACCTCAGAGTGTTTCATCCGTGTAGGAGTGGATGAGTCTCAAAGCTAGAGAGTCAGGTTGGCTGATGGCCCAGAATCCCAATTATTACTTAACTCTTTTGTCCTCAATATTTTGTAGAGAACAGACTTATTCTTGTGGAATGATTAGAAAAAATATTCTTTTATCACATTTGTCGGGAACAGATTATTTGTTACAATGGTCTCCTCAATAAAGTTATCTTCATACCCCCCCCCCACACACAAAGTATTTTAATTGATTCCAAAATGCAAATCAAGCAGAGAGACCTTTTGAAATGTCTTTGCCTTTTCTCTATTTTACAGAATTTATGAATAACACATAGTACTCTAGTGTCTGCTAGTTTGTATAGAAAAGTTATCCCTGGAGGAGTACCATTATTCTGATGTTTTACCTGGAAAAAAATAGAATACAATGACTTACTGCACTTACAGTGACAATTGGTCTGTGCTTTGCTTGAAAATTCACATAATAACACCCATCATATGTCTATGTCCATTGCACAGTCAGTAACTAAAAACAAAATTCCCCAAAGTCAATGGATCTCCTCACTGAGATCTAGTAAAGATTTGTGAGATGTCATAAGGCAATGATGTAGCAGATAAATATTTATGCTATATCTGACAGACACTTGGTTCTGAATGGAATTTCTTTGAGTGCTATCAGATATAGAACACTCATCCTCTCATCATACCCACTTTCCATGACAATCAATCAGGACCTCTGTAAGTTCTCTAGTTACATTTTGTATGCTGTATCTTTCATTCCTGTGATCTATTCATTCCATAACTGGAAGCCTGTTTCTCCCACTCCTTTTATCCATTTAAGTTTTTCTTTTTTCTTAATCTAGACATTTATAGCTATAAATTTTCCTCTAATCATCTAAGTTTTTGTGTGATTGCTATGAAATGTGTGCTTGAGTGTGTGTGTGCATGTGTGTGCGTGTGTGTGTGTACACGTGCATGTGTGCACACAGGTGAATGTGTGGTCTTGACCCAGTTTTTAGGCCCTGATTAATGCCAGTCAGTCCCTCTTCTTGAGTAGCACATTAAGTCCATATTCCCAACCGATTCCCTAACTGGGCATTCACACTCCTGGTGAGTACACACCCACCCTAGTTGCCCCAAGCCCAGATAACAGACAGCCAGGAATAGCCCCTATGCCCAGAATCCACCAATTCCTTTGAGTTAGCCAAACCTAAACCTACTTGTCCTGCCTCACCTGTCCTTACCATAGAGATCTCAATAAGGCGCTTGCCTATAGTTCCCTCTCTCTGCCTCAGATTGACCCCAATGCTCCCAACTCAGCGGCCCTATGTAGCATACTGTGTTCTCCCCCAGAGACCTGTAACAGCAGTTTAAAATTCTTTCTGGTTTCTTTCTCTTGATCTGTGCCTGGCCTCGTCATTATTACCCAAGGTGATAAGGTTACAATAATTAGCACAATGAGTGGGGAGCTATGGCCCCAGGTGCTAGAGATGCCATTTGATGCTCTTGGCCCACTAGGTGGATTTCCCCAAAGACTGAGGCAGACTGGGAAGGCACCACTCTGACTGGTCAGCTTGGACTTTGACCACAGCCACTGTGTACTGGTTGTTTCCATTTTGCCATTGCTTCCAATCCTAAATTATGGAATTAATAATCTGAATCGTTACCTGGTTTCCACCACGTAAGCACACAACCACAACCTCACTTAATCATTGGTAAAAAAGCATCTGAAGATTGAGGGTTTCACATTAACTACCTCATTCTGCAAGGTCTCCTCCAAAAGTTGCAGAGTGGGATACTTCCCTTATTGGCTTAGGAGGGAACTAACCAGCCAACTGGTGTGTGTGGGGAGGCACTAGCAAGTAGTAGCATCACTTTGTGAATTTCTAATTTTTTGTTGCCTGAGACAGTGTGACAGCAAGACACTGATCACAGACTGCTTGCAAGCCCCAAGTGGTACATGGAGCTAGTCTGGGGATTTGATATGGCACCAGCAAAAAATAGTGTTATTGGGAGTTGCCGGGGGGGGGGGGGCCTCAGTTGGTTAAGTGTCTGACTCTTGGTTTTGGCTCAGCTCATGATTTCAGGGTCATGTGATCAAGCCCCGTTACAGGCTCTGTGCTCAGCATGGAGTCTGCTTAAAACTGTCTGCCCCTCTTCCTCCTAAAAATAAATAAATAAACCTTTAAAAAAAATAGTGTTATTGGGGCCAGTGATTTTTATGTTGTTGTTTACCTTGCCCTGCCACATTCTCCATCCCTAGACCCAAAAGATTATCAGAACACAAATCAGAACACAAACACAAATACTTATGGAGATTAGAGGTTCAAAATCTCATCACATGGAAAAAGTGGTAAAAACAAACAAACAAATACCAATTTATCCACTGGGATGTACTTCATTGAACAGGGGTAGGAGAATCAACCACCGGGTATTGATCCAGTATACATCTAAAGGGTAAAATGGTCACAGAAAGATATGAGACTGAACGATAATTAGAAATGTAACCACTTTGGTGACTGAATAATATTCCATTGTGTGTGTGTGTGTGTGTATATATATATATATATCACATTTTCTTTATCATTCATCAGTTACTCAGCCATCAAAAAGAATGAAAGCTCGGCATTTGTAATGACGTGGATGGAGCTAGAGTGTGTTATGCTAAGTGAAATAAGTCAGTCAGAGAAAGAGGAATATCATATGATCTCACTGATTTGTGGGATTTAAGAAAGAAAACAGATAAACATATGAGAAGGGGAAAAAAGAGAAAGAGGGAAACAAGCCATAAGAGAGTTAAGAGAATAAACTGAAGGTTAATGGAAGAAGGTGGGTGTGGAAGGGGCTGGATGGGTGATGAATATGAAAGAGAACACTTGTGGGGATGAGACTGGGTGTTGTATACAAGTGATGAATCACTGAATTCTACTCCAGACATCAGTATTGCACTGTATATTAACTATTTGAAATTTAAATTAAAAAAGAAATATAATACCTTGAGATACAAGCTGTTCTGAGAGATTTTGTTCAAGGAGACAATGAAAAATGAACTGATACTTTGGACAAAGGGGTTAATGCCTCTGCTCCACAGAGTTGATATAGCTCTCTAAGTCCAAATCCCAGCCCACGTCAAGTAGACTAGGAAGCATGTACACACACACACGCGCTGCAACATTTTCCCTCTCATTTCTATGTTTCTACAGTGAAAATGAGCAACTTATGTTTTCTTAACCAACATTTCAAGTTTTTTTAAATTTAAAACTTTTCATTTTTTCCAAAAATTTTTTAAAGTGGTCTCCATGCCCATTGTGGAGCCCAACATAGGGTCCAAACCCACAACCCTGAGATCAAAACCTGAACAGAGACCAAGAGTCAGACTCTCAACTGGTTATGCCACCCAGGTGCCCCCCTACCCAACATTTTAAAATTTGGAACTGTTATCTTTATGCCTTTTTGGATCCATATTTAATGAAATATTTGTTTATGTGTATGTGGCTTCCTGAATAGGTATTTGTTTAATTCAGTATTTTGCTGTTTCCTTTCCCCCTCACTTTCTGGTCTAGTACTGCCTTGATATGTATTTAAAATTATTTTTCTTTGCAGTTCCTTCATTAGTTAATAGAATTTACTGAAATATAGTAGCAGCATTTGCTTTTGTAATATACATAATTGAGGACTTAAAAAAATTATAATAATTTAATAATATTATTTAATAATAATTGAAATTATTATTATGTGTGTGTTGGGTAGCCTACGTTAGAAGTATTCATGGTCATCATTTTGTTTATTTTTGGTGTAGCTACTATTGATTTGTTTAGGAGAAATAGGATCATGTACATTCCCTCTGAATTTCACTGTGCTGTACATGCCATTTACATTAACAAAACAGTACCTTTTTCATAGGAAACTTTTAAATTTATTCTTAAGTCATTCGTGATAAGAGTTTTGAATGATTTCTTTTTAATGTCATAAATATGAGCTGCATTTCACAACTCTCTGGAACTTTTATGAATGCAAATTTGGCTCCAATCAATTATTTTTCTCACTCTTTGCAAAAATGGCTTGCAGATGTTCAGCTAATGAACTGGTCCAAAATACAGGCTTCCTTTTGTATATGTAAATAGAAGAAACATGTTTTATGTTGCTAAGCTTTGAAGAAGTCTTGTGGTTAGAAATAAAGAAGCATTATTTTTCTTGTCTTCAGAAAGACATTAGCCAAATATATTTCAAATGATTAAGTACAGACCCCAGAACTTTTGGTGTTAGTGAGCCAGTCATAATCACATGTATTTTCTTCAATATTAGTATACTCATTCATCTTATAAGACCTTAATTTAACAATCATATTAATTTTCATGGCCACACTATAAGAAATAATTAGTGATATTTTCCATGTAGTCATAATTTTTTAAATTTTTCTGGAGTTCATACACACATGTTGTTTTTACTTTTTGTTGTTATTGTTTGTGTGTGTTCCCTTCTTATCTTTTTTCTTCTCTTCCTGCCCTCCTCCTTCATTGTAGTTGTAGTCATAAGCCATATTATCCTTTTAAAATTTGTTATTTGGCACTTCTAGAATGTCAGGGTAAATAGTCTATTTTCAGAATTTGTACATCCAAAAATATTTCTTCCTCATTTCACTCCCTTACACAAATGCCGTTTAGGCTAGATAGAAAACTGTGGTTTCAGAATAATTATCTGGCTATCGATCAATCAATCAATCAATCAATCACCTATCATTTTCTATCTCTCACCTCTCTATGTTTGTACTTCTTTACTATTCATTCTTTCAGGTATGTGAAATATAAGCAAATCAGAGCTTTAATAATTTAAAGGCGATGTCTTCTTATTTAATTCTCATATTTCACTTATTCCTTTTTTCTCATTTCTTTTGTTGTGGCAAAACATATGACATAAAATTGCCATCTTAACTACTTTTAAGCAGACAGCTCAGTACTGTTAAGTGTACTCAATTTGTTGTGAAACAGATCTCCAGAACTTCTTCATGTTGTAAAACTAAACTCTATTCCATTCAGTAACAATGCCCTATTTCCACTGGGTGTTGTTGCATAAACAATGAATCTTGGAACACTGAAAAAAAATGCCCTATTTCTTTTTCCTCCTAGCCCCTGGTAACTAAGGACAATTATACTTTATTTTTCAATAAATTGTATTGCTTTAGATAACTCATAGACACGGAATCATATAGTATTTGCTCTTTTGTGACTGATTTATTTCACTTAGCATGTCTTCAAAGTTCATCCATGCTGTAGTATGTGAAAGGATTCCTTTCTCTTTCCTTTTTTAAAAATTTATTTCATGGGGTGCCTGGGTGGCTCAGTGGGTTAAGCCTCTGCCTTCGGCTCAAGTCATGATCCCAGGGTCCTGGGATCGAGCCCTCTATCGGGCTTTCTGCTCAGCAAGGAGCCTGCTTCCCTCCCTCTCTCTGCCTGCCTCTCTGCCTATGTGATCTCTGTCTGTCAAATAAATAAAGTCTTTAAAAAAATTTATTTCATTGTGGTAAGAACATTTACATGAGATATAAATGAGATATACCCTCTAGCAAAAATTTTAATGTGCAATACCGTATTGTTAACTATAGCATAATGTTGTTCAGCAGATCTCTAGAACTTATCCAGTATCTTGTGTTAATTGAACTTTATACCCCTGAAACAGCAACTCCTCATTCCCTTTCCTCCTCAGATCCTGGCAACCATCATTCTACTTTCTGACTCTATAATTTGCATGACTGTAAGTGTCTTATATATGGGGAATCATCCAGTATTTGTCTTTCTGTGACTGGCTTATTTCATTTAACATAATACTCTCTGAGTTCATCCATGTTGCAATACGTAACAAGATTTCCTTCCTTTTAAAAAATTTCTTTATTTTACTTAATTTTTTATTGAGATATATTTGACATTATCTTAGTTTCAGGTGTAAAACATAATGATTCCATATTTGTAAAGGTTTATGTATTTATTTGAGAGATAGAGCAGGGTCAATGGCAGAGGGAGAGGGAGAGAATCTCAAGTCGACTCCTCCCTGAGCTCTGAGTCTGACTTGGGGCTGGATCTCACTGAGAGATCATGACCCGAGCAAAACTCAAGAGTCTGACACTTAACCACTGGGCCACACAGGTGCCTCCCATATTTGCATATGTTGCAAAATGATCACAATAAAGCAGTTTATTGATACATCAATTTAAGGCTTGTGTTTATTTACATTTTCTTTAAAAACTTTTTAAAAGTAGTTAAATGATGATATACATTTAAACAAAGTTTTTTCTTTACTAAATTATTTTTTTTTCAAATTTGTATTTAAATTTTAATTAGTTAACATATAATGTAATTCAGGCCTCAGGAATAGAATTTAGTGATTCATCACTTCCACATGAGCACTTCTAGTGTTCCCCTTAATACCCATCACCCATTTAGCCCATCTCACACCCACTGCCCCTCCAGTAACCACCACTTTTTTTTCCATAGTTAAGAGTCCGTTTCTTGGTTTGTCTCTTTTTTTTTTTTCTATGATCATTTATTTTGTTTCTTAAATTCCACATATGAGTGAAATTATATAGCATTTGTCTTTCTCTGACTGACTTATTGCACTTCTGAATAATATTCCATGGTATGTAATGACCTGAGCTGAAGGCAGAGGCTTTAACCCACTGAGCCACCCAGGCACTCCCGGTAGTTCTATTTTTTAATTGTTTAAGGGATCTCTATACTATTTTCCATAGCAATTGCAGCATTTTACAATCCCACCAGCAGTGCACAAGGATGCCAATTTTTCCTCATCCTTGTCAACACTTGTTATTTTCTGCTATTATTGTTTTAAATAGTACCATCCTAATGGGTGTGAGGTGATATCTCATGGTTTTGATTTGCATTTCTGTGATGACACTGATGTCTTTTCATGTGCTAGTTGGCCATTTGTATATCATCTTTGAAGAATGTCTATTCAAGCCTTGTGTCCATTTTTTTAAAAAGATTTTATTTATTTATTTGACACACAGAGAGGGATCACACGTAGGTGGAGAGGCAGGCAGAGAGAGAGAGAGGAGGAAGCAGGCTCCCCATTAAGCAGAGACCCTGGACCCTGGGATCATGACCTGAGCCGAATGTAGAGGCTTAACCCACTGAGTCACCCAGGTGCCCCTTGTGTCCATTTTTTAATCGAGTTATTCCACCTTTTGACGTTGACTTATAAATGTTCTTTATATATTCTGGATATTAACCTCTTTTTAGCTGTATGATTTGCAAATACGTTCTCTCATCCTTAGGTTCCCTTTTCACTCTGTTGATTATATCCTTTGATGCACAAAAGTTTTTAAGATTGATGCAGTCCTATTTATCCGTTTTTGTTTTTGTTGTCTCTATTACAAAATTACAAGTGTATTATTATGTTATATTTGGTACATGGAAGGTATACATATTACACATGTGAATGATGAAGAGTAATAATGAAACAATACTGAACTTGTCACACTTTTAAACTGTAGTACTACTGATTTAATGATCTTTGCATTAGTACTTTACTTTTATTCCTTCTCCCTACTTATCACGCCAAAGGTGACCCACACTATTTATTATATATTATTACAAAATTCCTCTTTTTGTTTTTACATAGGTAATATCACACTATAGGTAAAGATTATTTATAAGAAATATCTACATATCTTAGATGCTCCTTTCAATTCTTTCTTGGCTTTCTAGAAATGATGTCATTCTGTATGTAACTAGACTTCTGTACACATAGTTTAATTGAATGTTATCCAAATTTGTTAGCTGGATATTCATTCATTTGTCCAAAATTATTTAGGTAAGTGATGCTATGATGTAACACAGGAGATCTGGGGCTTAAATCTATGCACTTAATCTCTTATTGGTAATTCAGAGATATCAATTTTACTATTCAGTTTTCTTTTAGGCAGTCTTCTGTGTGTATGTGTTCAAATTTTAAATCAGATGAAATGATAATTTTCTTTTTTATTAATTTACTGTGACTTATTTTTACCTAGATACCTCTTTCTATTTTACAGAAGTAATTATTTTTATTTATTTTTACATCAAAATAATTATAAATGTATCAAAGATAAATAGATGGGAATATTTTGAAAACTTAAACTAGGAAATGAAACCCATTGAGTGCATTAAATGAATGCATATTTAAGTGGTTGTTGATGTTCTACATTTCAAAAAGGTATATCCAGCAATTAAAAAAAAAACCTACATACAAAAATTGATTTCTAAAACTATATTAATAAGTGTGTAGATGTTAATAGGTCATTTTTATTTTGTTTCTTCTAAATCATGATTCATGAATAATTTTAGCAGTATATTTTCAGTCTCTTTCATAAGTGTAACAGAGAATGTTTTTGCTTGCATTCCTCTTAAAAGAATTTTAGAACATTTTAGTGTCTCAGACACTAAAAAGATATAGACAGATGTCTTGCTTCTTCAACTTATTCCTCCAAATCTTTTTTTTTTCTTGAAAGTTACAATTTGTGTTGCCCTGTAACACTTGGAAGCACTTGGGATAACAACAAGCATGAGCTAAGGAGTGCAAATTTAGTGCATTTACATCATGACTTTTTTTTGGCAAATTAACCATAGTATCAAGAGCCTCAATTTGGCTTGCTTGTTGTAATTTTTTTTTATTTTTTTAAAAGATTTTATTTATTTATTTATTTGACAGAGAGAGAGAGAGAGAGAGAGCGAGCATGTGCACGAGCAGGGGTGTGGAAGAAGGAGAAGCCGGCTCCCTGCCAAGCAGAGCACCCGTTGTGGGGCTCGATCCCAGACCCTGGGATCATGACCTGAGCTGAAGGCAGATGCTTAACTGACTAAGCCACCCACATGCCCCTGTAATTTTAAACTGGTAGGTGGGATCTACTTAATATGGTTATTGCAAGACTGTAGGGAGATATTTAAAGCACTAGATAAGAGCCTGACAAGTAACTGGTTCTTGTTTATGTATGGTGCTATTTCTTAGTTTGTCTTCTCAATGCTTTGAATGATCTCTTATAAAACACTTCCTCATAAGATACTCTCAATTCACAGTTCATATATTTTCTTAAAAAGCAAATAAGTGATTTTATTCAATTAAAAATGCTGATTTTTGTATAATGCCAACATAATACATCACATCAATAAAAGAAAGGATAAGAAACATAGGATCTTTCCAAGAGATGCAGAAAAAGCATTTGGCAAAATACATCTATTCATGATAAAAACCCTCAACAAAATAGGTTTAGAGTGAACATACCCCAACATAATAAAGGCTATGCATGAAAAATCCACAGCTAACATCATCCTTAATGGAGAAAAACTGAGAGACTTTCCCTATGGTCAGAAACAAGACAAGGATGTCCATTTTCACCACTTTTATTCAGTATAGTAATGGAAGTCTTAGTATAACAATTGGACAACAAAAAGGAAATAAAAGGCATCTGAATTGGTAAGAAAGAAGTAAAGTCTTACTAATTGCAGATGACCTGATACTATTTATAGAAAACCCAAAGACTCCCCCCAAATTTCCTAGAACTGATAAAGGAACTCAGTGAAGTCACAGGATACAAAATCAATGTGCAGATATCTATTGCATTTCAGTTCACCAATAACGAAGCAGCAGAAAAAAAATTAAGAAAATAATCCCATTTATAATTGCACCAAAAATAAGATGCCTAGGAATACACCTAATCAAAGAGGTAAAAGAACTGTACTCTGAAAACTATAAAACAATGAAGAATGAAATTGAAGGTGACACAAAGAAGTGAAGACATTCCATGTTCAGGGATTGGAAGAACAAGGTGCCTAGGAGGCCCAGTCAGTCAGGTGTCTGCCTTCGGCTCAGGTCATGATCCCAAGGTCCTAGGACTGAGCCCCACATTGAGCTTTCTGCTCAGTGGAGAGCCTGCTACCCCCCCACCCCCCGCCCCTGTTTCTCTGCCTACTTGTGATCTCTATCAAATAAATAAATAAAATCTTTAAAAAAATAAATCAATAGAATAGAATAGAAAACTCAGAAATGAACCACAATTATATAGTCAATTAATCTCTGGCAAAGCAAGAAAGAATATCCAATGGGGAAAAAAGATGTCTCTTCAAGAAATGGTGTTGGGAAAACTGAAGAGCAACATGCAAATAATGAAACCGGATCACTTTTTTTTTTAACACCATGCTCAAAAATAAATTCAAGATGGATTAAAGACCTAACTGTGAGACCTGAAACCATAAAAATCCTAGAAAAGAACGCAAGCAGTAACTTCTCTGACCTCTGCCATAGCAACTTTTTTCTAGATACGTCTCCTGAGATAAAGGAAACACAAGTAAATAAATTATTGGGATTTCATCAAGATAAAAAGTTCCTGCACAACAACGGAAACAATTAGCAAAACTAAAAGGCAACTTATGGAATAAGAGAAAACATATGACATGCAAAGGATATAAATGATAAAAGTTTAGTATCCAAAATATGTAAAGAACTTATATAACTCAACACCCAAAAAAACAAATAATCCAATTAAAAATGGGCAGAAAATGTGAAAGAAGTTATCCAAAGAAGTCATCCAGATGGCCAAATAGACACATGAAAAGATGCTCAACATCTCTCATCATCAGGAAAAAACAAATCAAAACCACAATGATATACCCCCTCACCCCATTGGAATATATAAATCAAAAACACAAGAAACAACAGATGTTAGTAAGGATATGGAGCAGAAGAAAACTCATGCACTGTTAGTGGGAATGCAAACTGGTTCTGCCACTGTAGAAAACAGTATGAAGTTTCCTCTGAAAACTAAAAATAGAACTATTTTACGATCCAGTGATCATACAATGGGTAAAATTTACCCAAAGAATACAAGATCACTAATTCAAGGAGATATGTGCACCCCTGTGTTTATAGCAGCATTATCTACAATAGCCAGGATATGGAAGCAGCCCAAGTGTCCGTCGATTGATGAATGAATAAAGAGGATCTTGGGGCGCCTGGGTGGCTCAGTGGGTTAAGCCGCTGCCTTCAGCTCAGGTCATGATCTCACCGTCCTGGGATCGAGTCCCGCATCAGGCTCTTCGCTTGGCAGGGAGCCTGCTTCCTCCTCTCTCTCTCTCTGCCTGCTTCTCTGCCTCCTTGTGATCTCTCTCTGTTGAATAAATAAATGAATAAATAAAAAGATGTCGTATAAGTATACAATGTAATATTAGTCAGCCATAAAAAGAATGAAATCTTACCATGTGTAACAACATGGATGGAGATAGAAAGCATTATGCTAAGTGAAATAAGTCAGTCAGAGAAAGACAAATACCATAGGATTTCACTCCTATGTAGAAGTTAAGAAACCAAACAAATGAGCAAAGGGGAAAAAAAGAGAGAGAAACAAAACCAAGAAACAGATTCTTAATTATAGAGAACAAACTATTGGTTACCAGAGGGGAGGTGGGTGGAGGATGGGTGGAAATAGGGAAATCGGTCATGGGGATTAAGGAGTGAAGCTGTGATCACCACTGGGTGATGTATAGAACTGTTGAATCACTACATTGTATATACCTGAATCTAATATTACACTGTATGCTAACTGGACTTAAAATAAATCTTTAAAAGCCAAAAAAATTAATAGTTATTTGCTTGGGTAACTGGCATCATTTGCTTGCCATATCTTTGCAAACTTCATTTATACACGATGCCAAATTTGATCATGTTAATGCGATTAAACAACCTTAACCCAGTTAGTGACATGTAGGCAAAAAAGTTCTGAGTTCTTTGGAGATTAAAGAGTGAATAAGCACTCCAGTAAACAAGTAGGACCTTGAGAAGAAAATGCAAAACCTTGAAACATGACAGGTTATAGAAAAATAAATTTTTAAAAACCCAGATTTTTAGCATTATGAAATCATCTGCCATGGCCTCAGCGGAGTATACAGATAGAAAAAAATGATGAAAATGTTGATTTGTATAGTCAGTACAAATATAAAGTGAATGGAAATATTATTTGTGAGGAACTGAAGTATTAATGCTCCCTACAGAAAAATAAAACAATACACTAACTAGTAGTAATCATGGCTATTTTCTGGATATGGACTCTCATGAAAATCATTCCGTTTCTATGCATTTATATTCTATGTATTTTCTACTCATTCTCTACATTCATATCTAATGCAAATCATTAGGAGTGGCCCTTCAGCATATTCATATTTTAACATCTCGGGAAAATTATTTCATTTTGTAAATCATAACGAAAGAGGGGATTTTGGGTGGGGACGGGGGAAGTAGGGCTGACTTACAGAGGTAATGGTAGTTATTTATAAGTTTTTATTTGAATTTCATCGGTTCTGAAAAATGTTTTCCTCAAGAAAAATGTGTGTGTGTGTGTGTGTGTGTGTGTGTGGGTTTGTGCTTGTGTCTAGTTCTACGTTTGTGTGTGTGGCTAGTTCTATGAATCCACAGAAGAGCAGATATCAGCTTAGATGACTAGCTGTCCCCAGTTACTAGCTCCACCCTTACTAGCCATGTGACCTTGGGCATATGAATTAATTTATTTTTCCCTCAGTTAAGTCATCTGTAAAATGGGAATACACTGGCACCTGCCTCATAAAATGAGCTTATTAAACATGTAAAGTACTTAGAAGAATAAATTATCCACAATAATTTTCACATATATTACCATATTGGTTTTTGTATTATAATTTTTGTATATATTGTTATATTGGTTTTTGTGATTATTATAGTTTCCCATGCTTCTCTTCATGTACTGCCCATCATTTATTCAAATTCCTACTTAGCTTTGCTCCCAGCAATGTGAACACTTGAACCATTCCATGTGACTCTGAAATCTTACTCAGAGAAATTGTCCTACACAAATAAAATTGCCAGTTTTGGCAATATATGTCTAAGGTGATTGGTTAAAGAATAATCCAACATTTATCAGTTGGAAAGTGAGTGACTATATTGTTATAAATTCATATGGTGCGATTTAAAAAATAAAGAGTTTACATCCCTGTACTGCTTCAGAATAGTATGGTTATACTGCAGTAACCATTCCCAAATCTCATTGTCTTAGAAACAACTGCCTGGATGTCCATCTGTCAGGAGATGCACCTGGAGTATCAGTTACCATCTCAAGCATTTGCTCTTTCTAGAAAGAGAGAAAGTGGTAGTTTATAACCACTGTTTGTAAAGCACCTTTGGAAAGGTAACATATAAATTTGATTTGTTCATATTTTATTGGTCACAGTAAATCTTATGGTCATGCTTATCTTTCAGTAGGTGAAGAAGTTGAATAAGCTAGAGGGAGAGAGCTGGAATACTTACGAAAATCTCCAGGGATGATCACTGCTTGTACCAACTGACCTGGAGGAAGAGACATGAGAAATGTAAGTTGCTGCATTATGGTTATACTATGATCTAATAAAACAAATTACTTCGTGAGTTTATATATTAACATGAACATAGATGCAGATGTGAATGCATATTCATATCAAGGGGAAGAGAGGCTATAGGAAATGGAGAAATTATGAGCATTTATTTTCCCTTTATATCTTTTTTCTTTTGTTTATTGCAGCACATATCTTACATTATACTTTCAAGAAAATATAAGGACAGGAGTAAAGATTAATTTGGCAGACACTCTGCTATTGCTTATTGTATGATATTATTTAAATTCATTTGAAGAACATTATATGGACTTATGTGCAATACTGCTCACGTTTTCCACAGAACCAAGCGCTGAGTATTTGAGAGGGTCTCTGCGTTTAGACTGTGGCCTCTTTGGAAGGTGTATAGCTATTACTGGTGAAGTTCTTCAAATCTAGCCAATTTCTGTTTTTTTCTGAATTTGATTTGAAAGCCCAGGTTTTATCAGAAATGAAAGGGTTAGATGAGACTATGGAATGAGAATTATATATGTTTCTTTATATAAAATTTCAACATATTCCCTATATTGATTGCATTGATACATTCATACCTACATACAAAAGTTCACACCAAATACAGTAGAGGCATAGGGATGGAATGTTTAGTTCTACCTGGAGGTCTAAAATATGGAAATATTTCCAACTAGTGATCTTGCTTGAACAGAGCAGAGATAGAAAGGAAAGGCAACATGAGTACCTAATTGGATGAGATTAACCCTAGGCTGTGAAGACAGCAGATTGCCTACAGCCATGTATTGAATTTTCAAAAACAGCAAAGAAAGGATCATGGTAGGGAATGAGGTTTGTGTGGAAGGCTAAATCCTAGTGGCCTTTTTTTTTTTTAATGCCACAGTCAGTTTAATGTTTATTTCTCTGCTTATGTAAAATAATCCAAAATAATCTGCAACCTCATTACAATCACTTTATGAAATATTTTATTTCATTCTCTTATGCATGTTATGGGAAGGCATCAACATTTTTAAATAACCAAAATGTCTCAGTAGTACACCCGTAAGTTTCTTTTTCATTTACTCATTTATTCATTCAACAAAATTCAGGGTAGATTGTTCGCTGAAAAGGCAGAATTCCATTCTTATTAGTTTCCTGGTGTCCTTTATCTGCACTGATAATACATTATTGTGCCTTTATAAGAGATAAAATTTGCCAAAAAACCAAATAGGTAATTAAAGGTAAATGAGGTAATATGAAAGACCTAATCCAATCTAACTGGCATCTTTACAAGAAATTGATATTTGGATACAAAAAAAGAGGCACCAGGGATGCAAACCCAGAGAGAAAATTCTATGTGAGGACATAGTGAGGAGGATACCTGCAAGATAGGTATCCTCCTATAAGATAGGAGGCCATAGATAGGCCTCAGAAGAAAACAACCCTGCCTACAAATTGATCTTAGACTTGGGAGGAAATACATTTCTGTTGTGTAAGCCACCCTGTCTGTGATAATTTGTTAGGGCAGCCTTGCAAACTCATGCAGGTAGGAATGTATACAGACTATTGGCAGAAACAAACAGACATACAAACAAACAAATGGCAAAAAGCAGTGCTTTCTTATCATGCAATTAATTAAGTTTGGTAAGTCTCAGGACACAGGTCTTCAGGGATGAATTGTTCCCCATTAAAAATCCCTCATTAGAAAGCGCTTTGAAGTGAATAGATGTGGTAAGAGCAAGAGAAGCTAAAACTAGGGCAAATCAAAACCAGGAGCACCACATCAACCAAACATCCTTACAAACCATCAAAAAAAGGGGATCTCCTAGAGAAATTTCATTTGTACTGAAACTTTTGACTGCATTTAAGGGCAAAACATAATTTTTTTTTAAAGACATATTAAGAAATCATTACTTTTGGAAAGAAAATGGCTGAAATGGGATGTACAACAAAAGCTCATTTAGGGAATACTGAAACATTGCTAAAATATTCAACTTATTTTTCTATTGTTCAGTGAAGTGTTTCAAACTTTCCTACTGAGCACATCATGTTCAATCCCTAATGCAAATAGATTCAGTTCCAATTCACTTCATCCCCATGTTTTACTTATTTGTAGCCTACTGAGCCATTTTTGATGCCAGATATTCTCTTCTCTTAGATTTCATTTTTTATCTATTCAATTCCCCACTGTGGTTTGCTAGATGTCCTGTCTAACAATAAGTTATATTTAAATGAGTGTCATATATTTGGAATTCTAATGGTCAGTACCCATTAAACTGGAAAGAAAAAAAACCCACAATTTGCATAAGGGAATTACAAAGGAAACTGATTAATTCTGACCTTTTAATAGGATTTGTTATACCAATTTTTTTAAATCCTTAAAAATCTCTGAATGGTGATTGCTCCTCATAGGAGAAAGTTGTATTCTTTATATATCCTACCAGTTATCTATCAATGATTTAATACTGGATACGGATTAAATGATACACAAAGGAATGGACTTGCTCTGAAAATCTAATCAACTGAGGCTTTGTTTCATGTAGAAAGTGAATAGATATTTATTTACTGGCATTAAAAATTATAAATATTTGAATCTAATCTAGTAGTTTTGCATTTCTCTATTCTTTCTGCTATACTATGTCTAAGGAAAGACTTTAGCCACAAACTATTGTCAAGATTAGAAATCCTTAGACAATGGAAAAAAATTTAATCAAAGAAGAAAAAAGTTGAATTAGATGGTGAACTCTTGGGGAAATATTAGTAGAGATGGTAAGTTTCTTGTTATTTGGGAAGTAGTGTTTTGGGTTTTTTTTATTGAACTTAGACCCATAATAAAAATCCAATTTGTTTTCTATTATTACCGTAATACTTGTTCTGAGGCAACATTTTACTGGGGGCTAAAAATAAGGCAACAGCCTTAAATAGTATCTGTGTAGCTCAATTTCCTTTCACTTTGTAGGAATTTTACTATCCCTTTAAATGACACTTTCAAAATTTCCTTCTCACTAACTATTGATCAAAACATAATGTCATATTTTAGTTTGCTTTATATTTAGGAAAGAAATTTCTTGTTGAGGCATCAGGAGAGTGCATTTTAAAAGCATTATATTTAGTACCATGTATCAGCTGATGTGAATAACCAAAAAGTCAATGATTCAATAGTGTGGGAAAGCTGATTTTTGCAGGAGAGGTTCTCAAAATTCATGGAGAAAAGAGAGAGAACAAAATTAGAGTACAAGTATCTCATTGGACATGAGAAACAAGAAGGAATTATAAATATATGGGTACATATGCTGATGGGTGGATGTGGTCTCGGGTGCCTGTAAAAATTATCTTCTGATTGTTTACATTTTCCTAACAGAAGGCATGTTCTTTAGCTATGAGTGACTATGCCAGAGAGATATGGAAATTGAGGAGAAAGAAGAAAGTACAAAATAGTTGAATATTGTTTCTGAATCAACTAAGAGGTTATGATAAAATTCCCCAGCAACATTAAGGATGCACATCATGAATTTAGAGCCCACTCACCATGGTTATATATTTTACTTGAGCACCATTCAAGAGAGGACACAGGAGTAGTGTAGGTAGAGGTGTGGAGTGGGAGGAAGAGGAACTCACAAGATTTGAGGATGGAAGAAGACTAACGTGGCAACATAGGAAAACACAGGCTCCATGTCCCTCCCCACCACCATTGATTAAACAGCTATCCACAATAAAAACAGCTCTGGGAGAGCTTTAGAGTCCACTTATGAAATTTTAGCAACACACTGAAACAAAAAGGCTCAGAGATGAAAACATGTGCACCAAAAACTTGTACACAAGTGTTCATAGCAGTATTATTCATAATACCCAAAGCAATCCTGAGGCAAAAATAACACAGCAGGAGACATCACACTTCCTCATTTCAAACTATAGTACAAAGCCGTAATAAGCAAAACAGTACAGCACTGGCATAAAAGACCAATGAAACAGAATTTAGCACTCAGAAGTAAACTCTCACATATACGGTCAATTAATATTTGACAAGGGAGTCAAGGGTATTCAATGGGGAAACTGTAGTTTCTTCAATAGATAGTTTTGGGAAAACTGGATAACCACATGCAGAAGACTGAAGGGGACCACCTATCTTACAACACTCACAGAAATTACCTTGAAATAGATTAAATACTTACACATAAGACCTGAAACCCTAAAACTTCTGGAAGAAAACATAGGGGGAAATATCCTTGACATTCATCTTGGCAACAGCGTTCTGGATATGACACCAAAAGAACAGGCAACAAAAGTAAAAACAAAAACTAAAAACAAGGACTGCATCAACTCAATAGCTTTTGCATTTCATTTACTGAGAGGCTGTCTAGAAATATCACATTGTGATTATGGATGGTCAATTCATCATTGTAATCTTTACATATTCTTTAAATATTCTGCACTAATGTTACTAATCACATACAAGTTTAGACATTAATAATAATAATAAAAACAACAACAATGAGAGTAGACTTCCAGTTTCAGCATCCACATATAAAGGGTGTAGTCATCATCACCTCCATCTTTACAACAAGGAAATGCTTAACAAACTGAAAATCCTGGGCCTGTTGGAGAATTGGGATCACAGGGCTAACTCCCAATCTGAAATATGGAAAGACAAACTCATCCAGAGAGATGTAGTTGAGATCTGCTTATCTAGAGCAGATGCTAATGGAGCCATTAACTGGTAGGAATGCAAATGATAATTTTGATAAATTGAGAGTGAGCAATTCCTGGGGACTGCAGTCATAGGCAGGCTACTATACTTCTGTTGCCTGTACCTTCTGGTACTCTACCAGTATCTCCTGGTGAAGATCTGGGAAAATTGTTCTGGTATCTTTGGCAGGGGGAAGGAAGCATACTCACTGTGAAATATATTCAGAATCTTCTTCGAAAAAATGGCCTAAACTCCAGGCTTTTTTTCAAAGCCTTATTCCACCTGGAAAAATGATATCCCTTTCCTTGAGACTCTTCCAGCCTTCCTTTCTCATCTAGGGGAGAAAAATATCAGAGTCAACAGAGGTCAAGGATTCAAGAAAATAGATTGGGAATACAGGGAATTAATTAGGGGGGTGGAGAAGGAGATATACCATTGGAGACATGTGAGTGAAATTCACTGGGGACACAGATGCATAAAAGATTGATATCTAATAGAAATATCATAGAATGTTCCCAATACCCCCCCCCACCCTACTACCACCAAGAGGACTCCAATAAAATGACGGTGGATTATGGTTAAAAGAGTTGCAAGATACTATTTCTTTTTAATGACGGGTATTTAGGAAAGGCCAAGGCCAAGAGGAGATTCCTCAACCCCCCCAAAAGCCCTAAAACTAGAAGAATTTGAATCTTTTGACTTCTACTAGACACATTAAACACAGCCTATTCAGATAAACATAAATCTTTATACTGTATACCTATATATCTCAGTTCTTAATACCTGATCCATCATGTTTGAATTTCAGGGAAAAAAAAAGACATCTGCAGAAGTAAGAAAAATCAGTGTAGAGAGGCAAAGCAATCATCAAAATCAGATTCAACATGAAACAGATATTGAACTTATCAAACAGGTGAGTTAAAATAACTGAGACTTTTATGTTAAGAATTTCAATGGGAAAAGTAGACAGTATGCAAGTATAGAGTGGTAATGTAAGCAGAGGTGTGAAAATTTGGGGAAAGATCTAAAAAGAAATCCTAGGAATCACACACAGTGTAATAGATGAAGAAAGCTTTTGATGGGTTCTTCAGTAAATTTGACATGGCTGAGGAAAAAAAAAATCATTGAGCTTGACTCATAATAAACATTTTCCAAACTGAATTGCAAAAAGAAAAAAAAAGATACAAAAAATCCTAAGACTGGAACAATATGAAAGGTGGAACATGTACCTAACTGGAATATCAAAAAGAGACCAGAAAAGAGAAACATATGAAGTGAGAATAGCCAGACACTTGCCCAAAGAAGACACTAAACTTAAATGTAAAACATAAAAACTATAAAATTGTTAGAAATAAACATAAAATAAATGCTCAGGATCCAGGGCTAGACAAAGCATCCATAAACATGAAACCAAAAGTATGACCCATAAAAGAAAAATTGGCAGATAGACTTCATCGAAATTAAAACTGTTTCTCTGTGAAAGACTCTGTTATAAAGAATCAAAAATTGATGTGGAATGGGAAAGAAGTATTTGCAAATCATATATCTGATGAGGTATCTGGAATATGTTTGAAAAATTCTCAGAACTCAGCCATAATAAAACAAGATTTCTAGTCAGAAATTGGGTAAAAGACATCAATAGACATCGCACCAAAAAAGATATTTAAATGGCAAACAAGCAAAAAAGATGTTTAGCATTGTAAATCATCAGGAAAGGCAAATTTCCATAAATTATTAAAAATTAATTTTATTCATTTGTAATGATTTATAATAGTGTTCTTTATATCTGCCAATCTTTCTTTTTTGAGGTTTTCATTAATTTGTCATTGGGAATCTTTGCAATATAGTTTTCAGTGAGAAGAGCACTCACTCAGAACTACAAGGGGTGGTCTTTTCTTCTCTAATTGAGATCGCCTTGTTCTTTGAACATATACTTCAGGATGAAGAGCTAAGGGGCACAATAAGTTTCAGGGAAGGTAAAAATGGACTATACCTTGGGTAATGGCTTTTAGTTGAGACTTCAGGTCCAAGAGATGAAAGTGTCCAAGATTATTATATTTAATCCACCTCAACTCAATAGAAAGAGGAAAACAGACTGAAGGTATAAGTCTAGCTATGAATTAATTTGTACATACAGCTGGCCTTTATTATGTCTCATATTCATCATGGACATTTTCACTTCTTGGGCTTGAAGTTTCAATTCAAATCCATTATTAAAAGACTATCTTAGATGCTTCACTTTCCTTGCACCCAGCCAATATTAAGAAAGTCAGCATCTGGAAGTGTTCAATCATATCACTTTTTATAAGTCACTGCTTCCATATTTCTTCCTTCTTCCTACCACTCACAATTGCTATTTGCTTTTCCCCTCAAACCTGATAGACACGCCATTTATATCCTCCCCTCTGATCCTTCCCATAAAAGCCTCCATCCAGGAAAGCTTCCACAGTGTGAAAAGAAAATATTATAGAAGCATAAAGCATAAGAAACAACATAAATATGGTATTTTTGTATCTTGGATGCAAGGATGACACTAAAAGTGAAATGTCTAAGATATCAGTGGGGTAGTGCTTTTTCTTATAGAGGAACCACACCAAGGGGACCTTCAACTATTCATATTCATCAAATCTTTATTTATTTCATTCAGTACATGTTTATTGAGTGTGTACCTCATGCCAAACATGGGAATCCAACCTTAAACAAGAGAAACAAAGGCATCAACTTCATGAAACATATACTGTAGTAGAGGAGACAAATAATAAATGGAGACAAGAAAATTAACAAACAAATCAAGTAGATACGAGATATAGTGACAATTGCTACAACAAAAAATGAAGCACAGTAGGTTAGTGTGCTGTTTTAGATAGCTTGGTCAGAGGAGGCCTCTCTGAAGAAATAACTTTTGATAGCGGATATAACTGAATTGAATGGCCACTGAGACTATCTGGGATAAGGGCACATCAGGCAGAAGAAATAGCAACCTTGAGCATTCTAAGTAGCATGACTAGTATCCTTCAAGAACAGCAAGGAGATGTCAAGGCTGATTGAATTGTGTATGTGTTGGGGGGTGTAGGAGTGGGGGGGGGAAGGATAATAAAGGGATAATATTAGAAGATACTGGAAAGGTGGATTGAAATAAGTCACAATTGGGAGTTAAAATTTTATTCTAATGGGGATTTTTGTAAGCTTTTGAACCGAAGACTTTAAAAAAAATAAATAAAACAATTTCTCTGGCTGCTGTGAAGATGCAGTGTGCTCTTATTTATACAGCCAGAACATTCTAGAGGCATCTCCATGACATGGGAGGACACTGTCAATTGATAAATGGAAGTTGTATACAGTACCCTAGAAAGAGATCTGAACAGGAGTAAGAGGACCTGATTAGTGGGACAGGACAATTGAACTCTTCCAAATGTAACTCATAAATTCTAGTCACTGCATGGTGATCAATATCTTTTGCCACTTTAATATTTCAGTTTATTTTAAAATCTTTATTCTAGTAATGTGAATAGAAATAATTTGCAGAATAGCCTAATATATTTGATGAAAGAACTAAACTACCTGTACTTCTCTTAATTGCATTTCTTGTTCTACCTTACTTTGCCATTTCAAAATAAATTCTTTTTGTCAAATTAGATAATTTCCTCATCATATTAGAATAACTTTATCTAAACCTAATGGTTTTTAATGCTCTTTTCAAAAAATATTCACTTTGCTGCATTTTATTAATAGATATTTTATAAATTCTCCATTACTATCTAATTGTGCAAAAGGCTCTTGCCTACTTTTCTTATTAAAGCCGGGTTTTAAAATGAATTCAATATGTTAGCATTTAAAAATAATTATTAATTTCATGCCTACTTGCCTTGTACGTGTTTTACTCCTGAAATATTTGTATAGCTCCTTTCTATTCTTTTAATTCATTGGATAGCATTAAATTCTTTTTCAGTGGTCTCATATTTATTTGCGTATCTCGAGGATTGTCTTGCATCTCAGCTTTTCGACCCTGATCCACAGTAATCCCCCTTTTTACCATTAAGTTTTCAGAAGGTTATTGTTTTGAGATACTAAAAAATATACCTTCCTTTTCTAAATCTTACATATGAGGAATGTGCATGTCATGCCATAATTATGTGAACATGATAGGTTCTCTGTCTTTATTCATGTAAGTGTTGGTTAATATCTCCAGTAAGAACCGAATTATCTCTTAGTTTTCTAATTTCTTTAGAAGGTTTCCTGATATTTCAAACTATTTAATAACAGGAAGTAATTTGAAAATTACTGAATTATATAAAGTCATTTTTTCCATCAACTGAGCATAGTCATCAATTCTTTGTTTAGTTCATTCAATATATATTTATTGAGCACATACCTCACACTAAACATGGGAATCCAGCCTTCAATAAGACAAATAAAGGCTTCAACTTCATGAAACATATACTCTAGTTGAGGAGAAAGATAATAAATGGATACAGAAAAATTAACAAATAAGAAAATAAACAAAGTAGATATAGATACAGTTATGTATAGATATGTAGATAAGTGACAATTGTTACATGTATCTATTTCTTTTTTTTTAAAAGATTTTAGTTATTTATTTGACAGAGAGAGAGATCACAAGTAGGCAGAGAGGCAGGCAGAGAGAGAGAGAGGAGGAAGCAGGCTCCCTACCGAGCAGAGAGCCCAATGCAGGCTCGATCCCAGAACCCTGAGATCATGACCTGAGCTGAAAGCAGAGACTTTAACCCACTGAGCCACCCAGGTGCCCCTACATGTAACTATTTCTGATTCATCTTTCAATGATGCTCTAAGCACCCTTTTTGTCCCTCACTATCAGACAATGTAATATACTTTATATAAATACACTGATATCAACAAAATAATTAATATAGTTATATATAATTTAAATACATATTATAATGTTTTTTATAGGATTGGAAAAGACTTTAAAGGTCCTCCAAATCATTCTCCATACAATGGAGATCCTCTTCCTAAATCCCTCTACCCTCATCTTTCACTGCAATACCCTTTTACTTTTTCTCCATTTTCCCATATTACTGCCAGTAAATCTTTCAAATGCAGACCCCACTGGACAGCATTCTTCGCATTTTGCTGATCTTGGTTTCTCCTGTCTCATATGTTTCTACATTTTTCAGGCCCAAGTTTTGTAATTTTATCTCTACAAATTTGCCTTCTTTTCTATGTTCCATACCCCAAAAGATAGAATATTCTCATGGAAGAACTATTTGATATGATTATTGTCAGAGACAAACTCTGAGATGTTTAAATCAGTGGTGAAAGCCAGGTAGACTTTTCCAGTAGTTGAATGTTGAATAGTGTGTTTCTGCTACTCTATATCCAAACCAGGCATTTGAAAGGAAGGGAGAAAACTGTAGCAGAGATCACTATGATAGATATCCCTTTGACAGAGCACTCCAACCTATGGATGGCAGGGGACGGGTGCCATGTGGCAGGCTGGAATAAGGGAAAAACTTATGTATAGTTGTCCCATTTTCAAGTATGTTTTTCCATTGAACTATTTAGATTGAGTCTTCCAAATGGGTAAAGTTTTGGTTTCTACTCTATAATTTTTGGTGATTATAATGTGAGTTCATTTAATAGACAACTAGGCAAAATGATTTTTTGGGGAGGAATGCAGCCTTAAGGCAACTGGACTGTAAGAAATCTATTAAAGTATTATGTTATTAGAGATGTACTTGTAGTTGAAATTTTAAATAAGTAAATCAATATCTAAGAGACATTTGCTACAACATTCACAAGTCTTTCATTTTGGATTTTGACCCATCTAGTGTCCAATGCATCTATGGACCAAATACACATTTGTAGGAAAAACAACTTATTATGTGAAGCATGCCTTGTATTTTCTGAAAAATACTGACAACAAAAATTAAAGTAAATCCTGGTTGGGGGGATAGTGCCCTAAACTTAACTGATGCCAGCAATACCTCAAAGCTAAGAGAGGGGCACCTGGGTGGCTCAGTCCTTGGGCATCTGCCTTCAGTTCAGGTCATGATCCCTGGGTCCTGGTTCCAGCCCTGCATCAAGCTCTCTGCTCAGTGGGAAGCCTGCTGCTCCCTCTCCCACTCCCCCTGCTTGTGTTCCCTCTCTCGCTGTGTCTCTCTCTGTCAAGTAAATAAATAAAATCTTAAAAGAAAAATAAGCTAAGAGAAAAAAGTGTCAATTTTTATTTCCCTGTAATAGCATACTAATGTTTAAGAAATGGTCGAATTGTGTACAGACCAGTAAATTTGCATCAAGAGCCACTTTTGTTGTTATGTGAAAATATCAGTGGTAGATTATACCATTGCTTTTCAAGAAATCGATATGACAAGGTTTTTTTGGTGATTATTTGAAAATCAATAGAAATACAAATGTATACAGGTTTAAATGAAGACACTAACCCTGCGGTGTTAGTAAGAGTTTGCATTTCTAGTCTAACCAAAACTGTTCTAACACATTTAATTCTTGGAGGAAAGAAAATGCCTTGCTGAACAGCAAAGGGGCAGAATTATTTCCAAACTGCTGCCAACAATGACATGTAAACATCACTCCCTAAATTGCTTATTCTCAGAAACTGCTGTCCACATCTGCAGTCTCAAGTCATTCATTTAGATGTCATATAAATTACAACCAAATATTTAAACAAAAAAATATGTTTCAGTATAGTTTTATTTAAAAATCTTTTTTCATAGAGCAGCCTATCGAGGGAGACAAAAGTCATATTTGAGAAGAATCTTGACTTCTCCTCCATTTTTTAACAGTATGACTAGAATTTATAATTAATAAATTCCACAATGTCTGTCTCATGCCACTCTAAATGGAATCTGTTAATTACTGTTATATTTTCTTGCAATTTCATGTGTGTAATTAAAATGCCTTATTATAAAACCTTAATAAAGAAAAGAACTCCTATTGGAGATGACCAGGTTTCATTGAAGTGTGTCTTGGCCAAGTTCATATCATTACCATCTTGACCATCATCTCTCAAGGAAGATAATGAGCTTTTTGTGCATGCAGTAGTCTTCTACATCTCAGCTTAGCATTATTATAACAGTTTTTAAGAGATCAATAGTGGACATTTTAATACCACCACCTAAGTTTGAGATATTATTTATTCATTTGAGACATTGTTTTTTTTTCATTTACAAGATATTCCTCATTTCTTTTTTAATACAATTACTATTTAGTTTAAAAACTAAGGAAATGGATAAAGAGAAAGAAGACATACAGATGGCCAACAGACATATGAAGACTCTGAATATCACTAATCATCAGAGAAAGGCAAATCAAAGCCACAATGAGATACTACCCTACACTAGCCAGGATGGCTAATGTCAAAAATGCAATAAATAAGAGGTGTTGGTAAGGATGTGGAGAAAAAGGAACCCTCAGGTACCATTGGTAGGAACGCAAATTGGTGCAACCACTGTGAAAACAGTATGGAGAGTTCTCAAAAAATTAAAAATAGGAAAACCATAGGATCCGATAATTCTATTATGGGATATTTACCCAAAGAAAGTTAAAACACTAATTTAAAAAGATATAAGCACCCCTTATGTTTATTTTGGCATTGTTTATGTTAGCCAAGATATGCAAGCAACCCAAGTGCTCATTGATAGATGAATGGATAAAGAAGATATGATATATATATGATGGAATATTACTCAACCATACAAAAAGCACGAGATCTTGCCATTTGTGACATGGCTGGACTGAGAGGGTATTATCCTAAGTGAAATAAGTCAGATAGAAAAAGACAAATACTGTATGATTTCACTTATATGTAGAATCTAAGAAACAAAGCCACTGAACAAGCCAACAAACAAACAAAAACAGAAACAGACCCATAAATACAGAGAAAGAACTTATGGTTGCCAGAGGAGAGGAAGGTCAGGGGATGGACAACCCGGGTGAAAGGGAGTAGGAAGTAAGGCTTCTAGTTGTGGGCAGAATAACACATGGGGATGAAAGGTACAGCATATAGAATATAGTCAATGATATTGTAATAGTGTTGTATGGTGACAGTGATTGCTACACTTGTCAGCATAGTACAATGTGTAGAATTGTGGACTAACTATCTTGTACACCTGGAATTAATTTAATATTGTGTGTTAGTGATACTTCAGTTAAAAAAGAAAAGGAAGAAAGAAAGACATTGAGTTTTCCTTATAGTGATTGTTAATTAATGTTTTTAAGATAGCTGAAATTTAAGTCTGTTTTACATTATCTATTTTCACTAAATTTTTCACCCAAAGGTAGTGTCTTAAAAACAGAAAAAAATAATTTTTTTTAGATTCATGTTTATATCAGTATGTCCAGTTCTGCAATCTTGATAGTAGTACCCTTTATAAAATCAGGATCTATTAATTTAGAAGTAGGATAAATAAACATAGTGAAAGCTAGTCAACCATGTAATTCTTAATGATCTAATCTGTCAAACCCTATGTTGTAAATACTGTAGTCAAACTAGAAAACACCACAAACTTTATGACTTGATTTATTATTCTATGGCTTTTCTGTTATTTAGGTCATTCTATCACTAAAGGAACAATTTTTACCTGCTCCAAAATACAAAGTCAAATTAACATAAAAATTTCCAATATAATTTGCTGCAAGCACATTTAAAAATAAGCTTTCAGTTCAAAATTCCTTATTCTTTTTTTTTCTGGGTTAATAATGTTTTAATTTCTTTTTTTCTTTTTTTTAATTTCTTTTCAGCGTAACAGAATTCATAGTTTTTGCACCACACCCAGTGCTCCATGCAATGCGTGCCCTCCATAATACCCACCACCTGGCTCCCCCAACCTCCCACCCCCCGCCCCTTCAAAACCCTCAGGTTGTTTTTCAGAGTCCATAGTCTCTCATGGTTCATCTCCTTATTCTTATTAAGACTCAGGTACCCAGTGATGACCCCACAGCACAAACTCCTTAGTTTTCTTTGATAAAATGGGCTGGAAGCATTGGCTTATTGTCTTCCAATAAATTTTGTAATTAGGAAAACATTAGTTCCCACTCCTGAGAGAAACTCCTTTATTATAGGAGGAGACTGCAGGAAAGGAAAATGTATCTACTATTTGGAGTCAGAGGACCTGAGCTCAAATCTTGATTCTGTAATTTGCTCAGCATAAAAACACTAGCAAATTACTTCGCCAATCTGAGCACTGGTTTCTTTATTATAAACAGGATATGGGGATGCTTGGGTGGCTCAGTTGGTTAAGCTGCTGCCTTCGGCTCAGGTCATGATCCCAGGGTCCAGGGATCAAGTCTCACATCAGGCTCCTTGCTTGGCAGGGAGCCTGCTTCTCTCGCTGCCTCTGCCTGCCACTCTGCCTGCTTGTGTGTACTCTCTCTCTCTCTCTCTGACAAATAAAAAATAAAAATAAAAAAATGAAGAGGAGATGATAATAATGATTATAGTAAAATAATAATAATAATAATGCTTATTCTACAAAACTATTGAAAAGCAAACTTGAGGTAATGGGTGTCAAAAGCATTTTTATTATTATATGATGTATTATGACTATAATGAACCATAATGATTTTTGACATTTATGTGTAATAAGGAGTATATAGACAATGTAATAGAAGTTATAAACTAGATTTGCTGAGATCTGATCACATTTTAAGTCTTTACTTAAAGGCCCTTCCTCTTCTCTTCCTTTATATTTTTCCATTTTCAGTGGTGGCTTTTCCTTTCATTCATGTGACAGCATCATTATCTTTTTCTGTCAGGTTTGTCAACTCAAGAGTACAGAGCTCAGACTATGAAACTACTGAAAGTGGAGGCAAAGAAATGATACTTGGAGAGAGTTTGGTCAAGAAACACAGACTATGGGGCACCTTGGTGGCTAAGTGGGTTAGACCTCTGCCTTTGGCTCAAGTCATGGTCTCAGGGTCCAGGGATCGAGTCCCGCATCAGGCTCTCTCCTTGGCAGGGAGACTGCTTCACTCTCTCTCTCTGTCTGACTCTCTGCCTACTTGTGATCTCTGTCAAATAAATAAACAAAATCTAAAAAAAAAAAACAAAAAAACCAAAACAGACTATGTTTCAAGTCCTGTCTCTGCCACTTATTGGTGAGACATGGAAAGTTTTTTATTTTTTACATTATTTTAAAAATTTTTAATTCCAGTATAGTTACCATACAGTGCTATATTCATTTCAGGTATATAATATAGCGATTCAACAATTCCATACATCACCCAGTGATCATCATGACAAGTGCACTCCTTAATCCCCATCACCTATTTCACCCAAGTCCCCACCCACCGCCCATCTAGTAACCATCAGTTTGATCTCTAGAGTTAAGAGTCTGTTTCATAGTTTGCCTCTCTCTCTCTTTCCACTATGCTCATTTGTTTTGTTTCTTAAATTCTATATATGAGTGAAATCATGTGGCATTTGTCTTTCTCTGAATGACTTATTTTGCTTAGGATTATACTCTCTAGCTCCATCCAGGTCTTTGCAAATGGCAAGATTTAATTCTTGATGGCTGGTTAATATTCTATTATATGTATATGCATATGCACATACGCATATACACATATCACTTCTTCTTTATCCATTCATCTATTGATAAACACTTGGGCCACTTTCATAATTTGGCTATTGCTAATAATGCTGCTATAAACATCAGGGTGCATATATCCCTTTGAATTAGTGTTTTTATATTTCTTTGGCAAATACCCAGCACTGTGATTACTGGATCATAAGGTAGTTCTATTTTTAATTTTGAGGAACCTCCATACTGTTTTCTGCAGTGGCTTTTTCCACCAACAGTAGAACAATTTGCTTTTCTACCAACAGTGCAAGAGGTTCCTTTTCTTCACATCCTCTCCAACACCTGTTATTTCCTATATATTTTTTTTATTTTAGCCATTCTGATAGGTGTGAGGTGATATCTCATTGTAGTTTTGATTTGCATTTCCCTGATGATGAATGGTATTGAGCTGTTGTTTCATATGTCTGTTGGCCATCTGTAAATCTTCTTTGGAGAAATGTCTGTTTATGCCTTCTGCCCATTTCTAAATTGGATTATTTGTTTTGGTAGAGTTGATCTGTATAGATTTTTCACATATTTTGGATACTAACCCTTTATTAGATGGGACAGGGGAGGTTTTTAAGTCACCTATTTAAAAAAGAGAATAAGAATACATACAATTACTTTGGAAAGTAATTGTGGGGTTGCATTGAAGGTAATGGAAATAACCACTGCTCCCCAATAAAGCACTATAAATGTGCCCCAGTTAAGCCTAAATTTATGTTTCAGTCAAACACCTCAAATATTTGATGGTTAATAGTAACATGTCCATCCACCACTGTTCACGAAGTTATGCAGACTCCCTAGGGCCTGTGTGCATCCTGCAGTGAGGATTCCAGGGAGGTCTGTGTTTATGGATTATTAGGGTATGGCTTCTATTATGGCCACTATAATGACAGGGACCAGGAGACAGAAGCTGATCTTCCTAAATGGTGTGGCAAAGATTTGGCAAAATTTAGCCAAAGATGCTGATTCACTTTGGTAGTGTGAGATGTGGGGAGAAGTTATCTCCTACAAAGACAAGGAAAAGGGGCACAAGTGGCTGATTTGGACATGGTCTTGTTGTCCCAGCATCATAAATCGGTTCAGAACCCATGATGTTTTTTCAACCACCCTGTCTGACTCTTTTATTTTCCTTTTTAAACTAGCTTTATATAATGAGAAAAATAAAGAGGATACCTTTTTTTATGTGAAAATTGAGGTTTTTAGAAAAAATTTTTTCTAAAATTGAGGTTTTAGGAAAACGTCCAGTGTTATCGGTATCTTCTGTTCTACCTGTCCTGTGCTTACATTGACAAAGGTGGAAGAAACCTGACCCTTCCCTCTGTGTGATGATTTCAGGAAACATTTCAGCTATGGTGAATTCATTTTATCCAAACAAGGGGCCACATAACTTCCTGAAGTTGAGCATTTCCACCAGTTGCTAAACAGGACAATCTTACTATGAGAACAAAGATAAGATAGTTTGTAAAATTGTACCATGTTACAGAGCTGGTAAAAATTCTCAAGCTTTATGTGCTGTTGGATCAAGGTCCTGGGGAGATCCCTTTTAGAACAGATAATCAGCCATCCTTTAGATTTGTTTAATTGACATTAGCAGCTTCCAGTGCACTCTCCTTCTGCAGTCAGTCCCAATAGATAAACCAAATGCACATGCCTTATTGAACCACCTTATCTGTTGTGTATTTCTGCTCTCAATGTCATCAGGATGTTGCTCATTTTAAAGGAAAACTGCATCCCTAATGAAAAGTGCTCCTTAATGGAAATCAGAAAACCTGTGATGTTAAAGTGTAGGGAGGAAAACCCAGCAGAATTTAGAGTGGAATACCCTGGCAACTCTAACAATTTAGAAAATTCTTGAAAACTAATGCTGAAAATTTTTCTAAACATTCAGCAAATAAAATACATCACTCTGCCTTTATATATAAAAAGTAACAAACTCTGTCATTCCACTCAGCCTTTTGTTCAATTATCCATATATGAATTTGAATCCCATCCTATACACAACTAGACAGTAAGTGGATAGAAAACAGACATAAAATATAAGTGCTACAGAGAAGTTGTGATTTAAAGTTAATACCTCTGTTGTAAAACATGGATAAAACTTTCCTCCTAGTATTATTTTGAATATCCAATAAGGTGTGAAATAATTCTGCAAGAAACTATATGAATATCAATTAATTATTAACTATATGAATATCAATAACTTATTTTAATGCGAGAGGATACACTACAGATGTTGAGGTTATAGCTGGACTTATTTTTATTTTTGTTTTGTTTCTTGTTTCAAGATTTTATTGGAATCCCAGTTAGTTAACATACAATGTAATAGTAGTTTCAGTAGCAGAATTTAGTCATTCATCACTTACATACAATACCCAGTGCTCATCACAAGTGCCCTTGTGTATAGCTGGATTTAAATGTATTTATTACTTTGCACCCATTATCTTCATGAATTTTTAAGACTACCTAACCTTTTTGATCCTCAACTTATTCTTCAGTAATAGTATTTTAAAGTAAAATAATCAGGGGTCCCTGGGTGGCTCAGAGGGTTAAGCCTCTGTCTCTGCTCAGGTCATGATCTCAGGGTCCTGGGATCGAGCCCTGCATCAGGCTTTCTGCTCAGCAGGGAGCCTGCTTCCCCCTCTCTCTCTGCCTGCCTCTCTGCCTAGTTGTAATCTTTCCCTGTGTCAAATAAATAAAGAAAATCTTTTTAAAAAATAAAGTAAAATAATTAGAAGGTTACAATAGCAACTAAAAAACAGAAAGTGTGTGAGAACAACCTAAATATATCCCCTTACATATACTAGGAGCCTAACAGCTCATTTCTCCTTAAACTCTAAACTTTACCTTTCAGTTCTAATACTTTCAATATCAACATATGCCTAATGAATAAATGACTAATTATAATTTTTCCAATAAAATAATGAAGATTATCATTAGACAATAGTGATAAACAGAACTTGGAATGAAGTAGACCAAGTATAAGAGAGGAACTACATTTTGGAATACCATAAATATTTAGATGATCATAGAACACAGTTTTATAAAGTAACCAAAATAAAGATGAAGCAAAGGAATATACCTATGACCTCATTGAAGACATAAGCATTTTATTTTATTTATTTTTTTAATTTCTTTTCAGTGTAACAGAATTCATAGTTTTTGCACCACACCCAGTTCTCCATGCAATGCGTGCCCTCCATAATACCCACCACCTGGCAAGACATAAGCATTTTAAGTGACTTCATATCTCTGAAATTTGCTGTATATCCTTAATGAAGTATATTCTAAAATTATCAAAAAAGAAATTCCAAATGGTTTATAGTAAATATATTGTTTATGATATTATTATAAGTGTTGTTATTCTTATACTATTGTGAGTATATTATGGTACAAAAAATAGTTAATTATGTGGGTACTATTGAGAACCAGAATTTTCAGCATTGAAAAAAAGGAGGAAAGAGGTAATAGTTGTGGGTGTACACGAAAACCCTACAGTCCCGGATTCAACTTGGAAGTATCATTACTAGACCTTTAAATTTAATCCTTAAATGTTTTGTTACCTAGTTCTGTTCACTAAAAGTGCCTAGACACAGTATTATTGTAGTGTCAAAAAACACCCTTAGTGTCCATATTGTAAATCCTAAATACCATCCTTTACTAAAAGGAGTCAAAGCTTCTCGTACAGAAAGCCTATCCAGGTCTGGGGCAAGAAATGTACAGGATGAGCCTGGAACATTTTGTCCTACCATAGAGCAAGGATGTTGTCAACAACTTCTAAACCACAACTGAAAGGATTTAGGATTTAATGCAAAAAGGCTCTCTGTAGGCAAAGATGGAACACATGTCACCTGTAGTTAGAAAATGCCTGATGAAACAAAATACAACTGAAACACTTGTATTAAAATCCATAAAAGTACAAAATAATAAACTTATTGATCATCTTTGGAGGATGCTAGGTATTCAGTTTACCAGTCAGAAAATGAGTATATAAAGAAAAACTATCGAATATTTAAATTGTATCCTCCTGTTTCCCCTGGCTGTACTTCAAGGTGACTAGCTAGTTAACAATGGCAAATTTCCCTTTAAAGAGTTATTCACCTAATAAATGAAGAAAGAATGACAAATAAAAACATCATCATTTTCAGCATATAATGAAGTAAAGGAACAGACAATATTATTAATGAATGTTAATATCATAAAAAGAGTGACACCTGGATTTCAATACTCAGAATTCAACAGTATAACTCAACAGAAGATCATCAAGGGAACAGATGACTTGACCTGGATAAATGTAAAATACGTGACAGTATGCAAAGCATATTTTACAATGACAATAAATGACATTATAAATCAGTAACAAAAGGAAATTTGGAAAATTCACAAACACACCGATATTTTAAAAAGTACTCCTAAATAACCAATGAGTCAAAGAAGAAATCATAAGACAAATTAGATAGGATGAGTAAAAATGAAAAAAAGCAAAACAAAACACAACTTATGGTGCTGAGCTAAAGCATGCTTAGAGGAAAATTTGTAACTGTGGACTCTTCTTTTTAAAAAAGAAAACTCTCAGGGCACCTGGGTGGCTCAGTCAGTTAAGCATGCCTTTGGCTCAGGTCATGATCCTAGAGTCCTGGGATCAAGCCTTTCATCAGGCTCCCTGCTCAACAGGGAGTCTGCTTCTCCCTCTGCCCCTCACTCTGCTCATGCTCTTTCTCTCTCTCTCTCTCAAATAAATAAATAAAATCTTTTAAAAAATAAAGAAAAAACTCTCAAATTAATGAACTAAACTTCCACTTTAAGAAAGCAGGAAAGGGGGACACCTGGGTGGCTCAGTTGGTTAAGCGGCTGCCTTCAGCTCAGGTCATGATCCCAGCGTCCTGGGACCAAGTCCCACATCGGGCTCCTTGCTGGGCAGGGAGCCTGCTTCTCCCTCTGCCTCTGCCTGCCACTCTGTCTGCCTGTGCTTGCTCGCTCTCTCTCCCTCTCTCTGACAAATAAATAAATTTTTTAAAAAAGCAGGAACAAAGAACAAAGATAAATAATGGAAATAAAATATAGTAATAGTACAAGAAAGTAGAAAATAGAGCAAAGTAACAACAGTTTAAAACATTGATTCTTTGAAGAAAAATCAATAAAATTGACAAAGCTTTGGCTAAACTGACCAAGAAAAAAGAGAGAGGACTCATATTACTAAAGTCATGAATGAAAGAGTGGACATTATCACCAACCTTACAGAAATAAAAAGGAATATGAGTGAATACTATGGAAACATCTATGCTAATAAGTTAGATAATCAGATATGTGGACAAATTCTTAAAAAGACACAAACAATAAAAATCCACTTTAAAAGAAACAAAAACTGAATAGACATATAACAAGTAAAGAAATTGAACTAGTAATTTGTAAAATATCACAGAAAAGAAAAGCCCAGGATGATTTAACAAAATAACATCAATCTTTCACAAATTTTTCCAAAAAATAGAAAAGTAAGGAACACTTTCTAACTAATTCTATGAGGCTAGCATTGCCCTGATAAATAAACTAGACAAAGACATTATGAGAAAAGAAAACTATAGAATGATATCTTTTATGAATATAGACACAAATATCCTCAATAAAATATTAGCAAACTGAATCCAGCAACATAAAATAGGGACTACACCATGACAAAGTGAGACTTATCCCAGAAATACAAGGTGGTCTTATATGTGAAAATCAAGAAATATAATAAACTATATTAATAGAATAAAGAGCAAAAACTATATAGACATGCAGATCAAAGGAATAGAATTGATAGTCCAAATACAAATCCATACATCAGTGGTCAATTGATTTTTGACAAAGGTGCCAAGACTATTCAATGATAGAAAGACAGTTTCTTAAAAATGAGTTATCATATGATCCAGCAATTCCACATCTAGGTGTATACTCAAGAGAATTGAAAACAAAATAATGTGCACAGATATTCATAGCAACACTAATTGCATAGCCGGTACATGGAAATGATCCAATGTCCATCAGTTAATGAACACATAAATGAAATGTGAAATATCCATGCAGTGGAATATTACTCAGCCACAAAAAAGAATGAAGCCATAATGCATGTTTTAATGTACATAAACTTTGAAAACATTGTACTAAATGATAGAGTCAGATAAAAAAAACTCATGTCACAATCATGTCACATGATTCTTTCTATATGAATCATATAGATCAATCCAGAATAAGAAAATTCATAGAGACAAAAATACACCTGTGGCTGCCACGGGCTAGAGGAAGGAAAGGAGGAATTAGACTCACAGCTAATGACTATAGGGTTTCTTTTTGGGGTGATAAGTACATTAATCTGATGAGTATGATAAAAATTTACACTTCAAAAGGATGAAATTTATGATCTATGAATTATTTCCCAACTCACCCACCCCAACCAAAACAAAAAAATAATACGAGTTGATGTTTTGGATTCTGGAGGACCACAGATTAAACATAATTGATCATAAATTGATCACATAAGAGGCATAGTGATAAGTATGTGTGTTTTCATTGTATTACTCTTATTTTTGTGTATTTGGAAGTTTCTATGATGACAAGTTCTTTTAAAAATAAGAAGCAAATATGGGATGCCTGGGTGGCTCAGTGGGTTAAAACCTCTGCCTTCGGCTCTGGTCATGATCTCAGGGTCCTGTGATCAAGCCCCGCATGGGGCTCTCTGCTTAGCAGGGAGTCTGCTTTCTGTCTTCTCTCTCTGCCTGCCTCTCTGCCTACTTGTAATCTCTGTCTGTCAAATAAATAAGTAAAATCAAAAAAAAATAAGAAGCAAACATTCCTGGAAAATACTGTCTAGGGCTATATATATTTAGTTTCCATAGTGTTTCTTAATTTTGTAATGTCTACACTATACTGAACATTCAAATGGAATTGAAATGGTATAGCTAATTCATTTAAGAGAGAAATATTTTCAAATGAATAAATACTTTCAAATCTTGATTTTTTAATCTGGAACTTCATGGTTTATCAATCTCTATAATTTAAATTTATCATTATGTTCATCCCATTAACCATTTCATCATTCTAGAATACAGATTTAAATCTATAGTACGCCAACCAGTCATTTTACATGAGGCACCTCTTTACACCACCTTCCCTCTACAAGTTCACTTTAAAAAACAAAATAGATTTTACTTATTAAGCAGAGAGAGAGGGAGAGTCCACAAGCAGGGGGAGCAGCAAGTAGAGGGAGAGGGAGAAGCAGGTTCCCCTAGGAGCAGGGAGCCTGATGTGGGGCTTGATCCCAGGACCCTGGGATCATGACCTGAGCAGAAGGCAGATGCTTAATGGACTGAGCCACCCAGGAGTCCCTCCCTCTATGACTTCATAAAATATTTAAGGGAAAATATATTTGATGTATTTTTTAAGATTTTTTTTTAATTTTTGAGAGAGAGAAAGAGAGAGAGAGAGAGAGAACATGAACAGGGGGGAGAACAGAGGGAGGGAGAGAAGGAGACTCCCCACTAAGCAGGGCCCTAGATTTGGGGCTCCATCCCAGGACCCCCGGGATCATGATCTGAGCTGAAAGCAGATGCTTAACTTACTAAGTCTCCCAGATTTGATGTATTTTTAAGAAACTTCTGTGTTTTCATTTTCTGGTTTTTAGTGTTTGGGAAATTAAAGAAGCCTTTTGGCTTTCTCTAGAAAGCAAAATCTTCCACTAGAACAAGGAAGTGATACATACTCTGACAAAATACAGGTGGATAAGAAACAAAGATAATTTCTTAATTATAATTGCAATATAGAAATAAACTAACCCCTGTGATTCTGTGAACTTTAGCTACCATATAATTTAAATGTATGAATGAATGAAACATTTATTTTTTCTAGGAATTCATACTAAGATTGCTGCCAGGTAACAGACAATTTTTATGATAAATGAAAAAAATTTTTGAGCACCTGCCTGCTTCTAAATAGCCAGATGTTCTTCATTAGGCAGCAAAGCTCCCAGAAACTTAAGTTTAATACCTTCACTGTCCATGGGGAGATGTTGTCTCTCTCCTGGTGAGTAACCAAAATCAGACTAGATGCACGGCAACTAGATTAAATGTCTAGACTCACAAAATATTTTCACGAGTTTTGATGGAGGTGGCACTGTATCCATTCTGTTTAGGAACATTAAAACAGTGTTTGGAGATTTTCTAAAGACTATTCCTACTTAAATAATTTGTCTCCTGCCAAGTAAAACTGATACTACATTCCTGACTATATTATTTTCTTATGATGTGGTTGGTGATACCTAAATTATAGAATGAAGGACATAGTGAAAACATTTTAGAAAGAAAAGTGAATGTTATTGAATTCTTTTTTTCTTTATGTTATTTAATTCTTATAGCATTCCAGGTACATTATTAATCCATATATGCAGAGATATGTGATAATTACGTCAGTATAAGAGAATTTGATCCCATATGACATCTATTACATGGGACCTAACAAAAGACTTTTTGAGACCTAAAAAAAGACTGGTATGGAGCAAATTAAAAAATAAATATATTCATAGGTAGATTAAATATAAATATAATTTTGGATTAATTAAAACAATGTATTTATAATGAATATCTTATTTATGAAGTTGTTTTATAACAATAGTCACAAAATTCTGAAGAAAAGCAAAACATGAGAATTTTCCTTGAGATATATTTTATAGCAATAGGGGTGCCTGGTGGCTTAGTTGATTAAGCAGCCAGGTCCTGATTTTGACTCAAGTCATGATCTAGGTAGAGGTCCTGGGATTGAGCCTCACATCAGCTCAGCATTCACCAAGAAGTCTGCTTGAGAATTCTCTCTCTTCTTTTGCCTTTGCCCCTCCCCCCACTCCATCTCTTTTCTTTCTCTAAAATAAATAATTTTTTTAAAAAAGATTATTTTGTGGTGATAGTTATTGAGGTAGTATTTACCATATACAGCTCAGAGTGGAAATTTCAGAAACAAACCCATTAATATATAAAATATTAGTGAATTCAAACATAAATAGGAAAAACATGTGACGGCTCTAATTAGAGGGTGTGAAAACAAATTTTAGTGGAAATGCATTTGCTTTGCTTGTTTACTTGCTGGTTAATTTGTTTAGCTTTACAGTATTTGGGGAATTTTCACACTAATTCTGTAGAATTGTTGGCATTTGTTATTAAAACCTCTAATAGCTTGTAGTATACTCTACACTCACTTCATCCTCAGGAGAATTTATGAAATAGTTCAAGTACAAAATGATTTCTTTAGAATCAGGACTACTAAATCTTAGATTCCTTCTTCTCTTTCAAAGGCTTTATTCTCTTTGTTCTTTTTACCTTTGATGTGGAGTGATGCAGAGTTCAAGGGAATATTGACCTATCAGAGGCCTCAAAACCTTTTTAGGAAACTGCCTAGGAAGAACTAGAACAAACTTTAGAAACCTATCTTCACTCCAAGGGTTAACATGAAGGATACAATAACTTCAAATGCCAATTGACTTAACCAGTATGGGAAATCTGAAATTTTGAATCAGATATCAATGGTTTGTGAAAGCTGTGTATTCTTTGTTGACTTTTCTTCTGTATTTATGGAATTTCTGATCCTCCCACATTATAAACATTATCATTTTCAATTTTGAAAAGGGAAACCTGATGCTAATAGAGTGTATTAAATGCCTATGCTCACACATTTAATTGGAAAAACTAGAATTTTTTTTCAAGTTTGTCTGTCTTCAAAGTGTATGCTATTTTACCACAGAAGGAAGGATATTCTTCTCCAAAAAGAAATCGCATCTTTGGAAACACCTAAGTTCAACACGGAATGGACTAATTTCTTTCTTCTAGTAAAGTTTATATTTATAACATGAGGAAATGATGGCATCCATAAGCACATAAAGTTAAAGAAATAATGATTCACTCTTGGCAAGAAATATTAAAGACATCTTATTTTTGTGTATTGGTATCATCACAACATTAAGGAATCAGAAAAAATTGCGAGGCAATGATTAGAACCCTTGATGACTAATAAAATATCTATCATCCTGCAGGTAGAGCATTAATTACATGGGAAAAGTGGTACATTTTGCCAACTATTTCCTATAACCATTTCACAACTTTTTGTCATGTATTTGCACACTATTCTGAAGGATAGCTGGAAGTATTGATCAACTTACATAAAATACAACAAATTATATTTATATATCTTTTAAAATACCAAGTCTACTAGCTGGCTGTCCTAACAAACAAGAAAAGGACACTCTTTAGCAGAAAGGGGAATCTTAGAAATTATGAAAAGAAAAGGAAACCACTCAAAATATAAGGGAACCCATTTCAACTCCCAAAAGAGGTAAGTATATATTTTTGCTCTAAAGCACAATTATCTTTCATAAGGAAATCTGCAGCAGATTAAATCAAGGAATAAATATGTCTGCATATGTGCAAAAAAAGGGGAAGAGGAGGGGGAGAGAAGATTACTTAAACATTTTGGCATAAAATTCCCCAGTAGAACACAAAATATTTTTAAAATAGCAATAATGAAAAACTGAATAGAAGTAAAAAAAAATTTACAGTATCAGAAAAAATAGTAGGATGGAATGATATTACACAAGAAAGAAGTGAAATGATATACATATGCAAGTCAAAAATTAATTTCTACCATTGAATTGAGCATTAAGAGTATAAAACATTTAGCAATAAATTATTTGCTTCTAATTTAATTCCATTTTGTCAAAGCTTATATTCTATAAGCTTTCAATTACTATAAATGTGTTGAAACTTTATGACCCCATTTACTGATTGATTTTTGACGAGACAAATGTATTACATCACTTTACAAAAGCATATATTCTGTTGCTGTTGGGTGTATGTTCTATAAAACTCAGTCACAGAGAAATGAAAACATAACTGACAGAAAAGCTTATGCACAAAAATTCATAGCAGCATTATTCATTATAGCCAAAAGATGGAAACAACCCAAATTTCTAGCAAGTGATGACTAGATAAATAAAAGATGAAATATATCTATATAATGAGATATTATTCAACAATAAAAAGGAATGAAGGGCTGATGAATATGACGATGTGAACATTGTGCTAAATGAAAGAAGCCAGTCCCAATGGGTTACATACTGTATAGTTCCATTTTCATGAAATGTCCAAAATAGACAACTCTATTGGGACAGAAAGTAGATTGGTAGTGGCCTGAGGTGGGGGTGGGGTATATAAGGGATGGAATTGGATGAAAATGACTATGGGGTTTCTTTCAAACAAACTTGTCCTAAATGAGATAATAGTGATGTTTGCACAGCTTTGTGAATGAATTTAAAAACATCGAACTGCACACATGAAATAAATGAAGAGTATGGTAAAAGAATTATAATGTCAAAAAAGCTTTTAAAGAAATGTCAAGTAGGTTAATATACTATATGCTTAATGCAATCTTACCTACTTTTTCTGAATTAAGAGAAGTGTTAATATCTCCAACTATGTTTTAGGATTTTTCTACTTCTCCCTTCAGGTTTGGTAGCTTACCTTTTATGTATCTTGACCCACTTTAATTTAATTACAAGGTAATGATGTGGTTAACAGTGGTATTAAAATTGTCATCCAATCATTTAAAATATATGTAATAAATACGATATATATAATATGCAATATATTATAAATAAGTTTATGTTTGTAGTAGTTTAATACTTAATAAAATGAAGGTTAAAGTTCCAAATATTTTCAGTTTTATATGAATTTTGTAAATGTGCATGCATTTGATATGAATATATGTAAAATATAAAAACACTTAAAAGTTGAAGTAAATATATGATTTTTAATTTTTTCATATTTCCATTTTTCATTTTGAAAATACAGGAATATTTTACTAACATTTTAAAACTGTCAAATTAACATAAATTTGTACTTGTGAACAAACATGCATATCTTAATAGGAAACCAAAGCATCAAATTTCATTGTGAACTTTCTAGTCTTCTGTTAACATTCTTCATAGTAAAAGTTAACTGTTTCAGTTAATAATGTAGCTTTTTAAAGTGTAGAAAAAGCAGAGTAAAGAAATTTCAGATAGAGCAAATTTAACTCAACTATTCCTTATTCTACTACCATTTCACAAATATCTTTTGGTTTTGATTTATTCTCTTTGTTATCTATTTAATTACTTTTAATAATACATAGTTTTATTCTTATGCTGTAGGTTTTTAGCTTCATATTATGTTTTGATCTTTCCCCCATGTTATTAATTAGTATATTTTTAATATTAACAATATCTCTAGAGGCTAGAACCCATCAAACTTATTTTTTTGATGTTTTACCTTTTGCTGTTTAAATAATGATATAATAGACACTTTTTCTCATCAAAATGTTTTTCTTTTTCTGTACTTATTTTTTTTTTATTTCTTTTCAGTGTAACAGAATTCATAGTTTTTGCACCACACCCAGTGCTCCATGCCATGAGTGCCCTCCATAATACCCACCACCTGGCTCCCCCCAACCTCCCACCCTCCGCCCCTTCAAAACCCTCAGGTTGTTTTTCAGAGTCCATAGTCTCTCATGGTTCATCTCCCTGTCTGTACTTATTTTTTAATTTGGAATTCTTTCTTTTAAACTTTCATTTCTTGGTGAACTGCAGATGCTTACCAGTCCACAGTGGTTTATTCTGAAAGTGTCTACCTTGAAGGCAACTGCAGTGAATAAAACTGTCTATATGTATATTAGCTATTAATAACTGGGGACAAAACAATCAAGAAATGGTAAAGTTTTTAAAAAGTATTATCTGGGACACCTGGGTGGCTCAGTGGGTTAAGCTGCTGCCTTCAGCTGGGATCGTGATCCTGGGGTCCTGGGATCAAGTCCCGCATCGGCTCCTTGCTTGGCGGGGAGCCCGCCTCTCTCTCCGCCTCTGCCTGCCTCTCTGCCTGCTTGTGTGCTCTCTCTCTCTCTGACAAATAAATAAATAAATGAAATATTTTAAAAAATAAAAAATAAAAAGTATTATCTACTACTTAGATTGAGCCCCAAACCTACATAGTTAAAAACAAAATTGTTTCCTAAATCTTTCTGTTTCTGTGGAAACCTATTATTACCAGAATAAAGTTATTCTTACTAGAAAAAAAATCAGTGTGTCTTGGTATATGATTTGGTCCTATAATGCTCTCATACTGTGATGCCATGGATAACAGTATCAATTTCTATAAAGTAAAAGTTGGCATCAACTTTATATTAATGCCCTCTCTAAATTTAATTGTGAATATTGACCTACCATTATAGGTTAATAAAATAATTTTCTTTTAGTAATTTAATTTCTGTCATATTTTTCTTACGTAGGCAATTGTAATACATTTTGACATTAAAATTTCAACCAATAAAAACTAAATACTAGAATATTTTATAAGACAGTCTGAGAAAGAATTGTAACACAAGCTATCTTTAATAAAAATCCAGATCAATTTTATTACAAAACATTTAATAAATTCCAACATTCCTTTATTATAATATTTAGGGAAATATGTCATTTATATTTAATTGCTACTGATGAGGCACTTACATTTTACTAAGATTTATTTTAAATTAATTAGAATAAAATAAGTTTACCTCTCATTTTGCACATCATTGACAAGATATATTGGCCTTTTAGGACTTATTCCATTAGTGTTAACAATTTGTTGGGGAATTTAATTTTTTTAATTTTGTTTAAACAGGTAAAATTTTATTTATTATTTTTTTGAGATTTTATTTATTTACTTGGGGTAGAGCAAGAGCTAGTGAGACAGAGAGCGAGAGAGCACAAGCAGGAAGAGTGCCAGAGAAAGAGTGAAAAGCAGGCTCATCACTAAGCAGGAAGCCTTATGTGGGGCTCCACCCCAGGACCCCAAGATCATGACCTGAGCTGAAGGCAGATGCTTAACCAACTGAGCCACCCAGGTGCTCCTGAACGGGTAAAATTTTAAAGATGACAATAAATAGCTGTATGAAATGGAAATGGATTATTATATACAATATATTCAGTATATGCTGGAAATTATAGTAAAAGATTTGACATCTACTTTTGCTAGACAAAAGTATGTGAATACATTAGAAAAAACAATACTGCACATGGAAAAATATTCACTCTCTGGAGACATTAAAATGGAGATTAAATAAATTTGGGGTAAAGTTTTACAAGCATAAGTCAGAAATTAAATGATGTCATAATCCAATGCTAGTAATACCTATTGAAGTTGGTATTACTGTTTTGTAACATAAAAATGAGCAGCAAAAAGCAGAAGCTACAGATAGTTTTAGTGAAACTGAATGCTCATGTTTGTGAATCTCCTCCTAGAGTCAGTTTTTAGAAGAACCAAAATGTGCTCATCAAATACAATCACATTTTTGTGTGATCTATTATTGATCAATTATGGAGCACAGTCTAACTAAAAGAAATACATTATGTTTGATTATAGGTAATAGAATTATATTATGATAGTCTGCCTCTCAGATAAATGCAATCTTAGGAAGGTAATTGAAGACATTATGTTAATTTGTAGAACATCTTTTTAAAAATTATATAAATTTATTTGAGAGAGAAAGAATGAGAGAGAGAGACCACAAGAAGGTGGAGGGTCAGAGGAAGAAGCAGACTCCCTGCTGAGAAGGGAGTCTGATGCAGGACTCCATCCTGGAACAAGCCAAAGGCAGTTGCCTAACCAACTGAGCCACCCAGGTGCCCCTCATAGAGCATTTTTATTTTATTTAAAAAAATTTTTTAAAAGATTTTATTTATTTATTTGACACAGAGAGACGCAGGCAGAGAGAGGGAGGGAAGCAGGCTCCCTGCTGAGCAGAAAGCTCGGCAATGATGCAGGGCTTGATCCCAGGACCCTGGGATCATGACCTGAGCCGAAGGCAGAGGCCACTTAGCCACTTAAGAACCCACTTAGCCACCCAGGCGCCCTCATAGAACATTTTTATATAATAATATTTGAAATGCAATATGGGAGAGTATACTATAAGTTCAACGGTATAATACATCTCTAAATGTATATAAATGTAGGTTATGACATAAAGCAAATGGCAAGATAGATGATAGGTAGAGAGAGAGAGACAGAGAAATCAAATTAAATTGTAGTATAGCCATTGAGTTATTGACAATTTGAATTTTTAATATTTTTAATGCTATATTTTTTAATTTAAAAAATGAAATTAGATAATGAGATGTGCCAAAACAAATTTAAGAGTAGTTTAGTGAGTGTTTATTGTTTTTGCAATTTCTGATTAAATATTTTCATTAATTTTCACATGAATTTAAAAACATTTTTAGAAAAACACACAACTTGCCTGTAGGCAATTATGGAGATTATTTTTTCAAATCGATTTCAGACTATCTTACCACATGTTTTCAAGCAATGTGCAGAATAGATGTAAACTGAATCTTCAGCAATTATGTGAATTAGCAAAAGAAGTGAGGTGATTACACACTAATACTCAACAAAACTTTCTACTTTAAAAATATGGAATCAAGCGATTACAATGTCTTGAGGGGAGACTTCTCTTAACTTTCATATAGGAAATTACACATATTAAATAATAACCCTTTTGTAAAATTTTCTGTAAACAAAGGGTATATTTAATGCTGATAAATTGAATCTACAGAGCTGAAAAAAGCTTTAAGCAGCATATTTTGATAGTATATTTAAATGGAGAAATAAATATTCATTAGAATTTTATTCTAAAAATGTTGATATTTTTCATTGAAAATGTAATTCCTAGAATGGCTTTTATATCCAAAAAATAAAATATTAACTAAACAATATATTTAAGTATTTTGTCAACAATTCCAGGTTTGTTTGTTTGTTTTTTAAAGATTTTATTTATTTATTTGACAGATCACAAGTAGGCAGAGAGGCAGGCAGAGAGAGAGGAGGAAGCAGGCTCCCCGTTGAGCAGAGAGCCTGATGTGGGGCTCGATCCCAGGACCCTAAGATCATGACCTGAGCCGAAGGTAGAGGCTTTAACCCACTGAGCCACCCAGGCACCCCTGTTTGTTTGTTTTTAATAGAAGAAACTGAAAATGTTTGTTCTGGGGCAACGTTTTAGAAAATATACCAAATTTTAAAAAGGACAGGATTGTCTCCTTTTAGTTAATATCACTAAAACAATAAATAAACAAAAGTATCTATACTAAAAAATTATTGGTGCTTTTTGGTGAGAACACAATATTTTCATTTTTTAATTGAATTTTCTAATTTTCTGCAATCACATTTACTACGATAATATAAAAGTATAAAACACTAGGTCTAGAATAAATACAAAACCATCATGTGGAAGTCATTATCAAGTAAGTTATAAGCCTTATAAATATGCATTCTGGTATCACCTTTTTCTATTTCTTTTTTGTTTGGCTTTCTTTTCCCCCAAATGATAATTTATTCTTACTAAATGTTTTTCATTCCTGGAAAATTATGTTACTTTGTAGTAATTAATTGAATACAGGCTCAAAAAAATCTCTGACAGGTCTTACTTAGGTTTAATCAGTCTCTTTATAAATTATGCAGCCATCCACCTTAACATTTCAAAGTTTTAACTGTATTGAAAATTGTAGAATAAAAGAAGATCATTTTAAAAGCTAAAAAATAATGTAAAGGTATCCCAACATAAAAATCTAGCATAGATTTTTGTGCAGAAATGATATCAAAGTTTTATTTTCTAATATCATCTGTAGGTAAGATCTCTTTACATTTTGCTTTTATTTTCAAAGACTTGTGATACAAGAATTTCTAATTCAGCCTAATACCACTAAGTATGAAGGAGTTAAAAAGCTGCCATTCACACAAAGTCTCTAAAGAAAGTTGATAAAAGTACTTCACCCATTAAAAAACAATTCATGGGGACAAGATGGCGGGGAACTAGGAGGAGGCGCCGTTTCAACCTGTACCCTAAAGTGAGATGATTACCTACCAAGGAACTCCGATCACCCATGAAATCAGCCTAAGATCAGAATTATACATGTCTGGATCTCTACAGGGGCAGAAGACACAAGTGGGCAGGTAAAGCGGAGTGGGACTTTTGGACTGGTATCGGAACATAAACAAAAGGGGGAGGGAGCCACCAGAAGTGACCCATTGGAAAGTAATACCCCAGTACGAGGGTCTCCTGCATCTGGGGACCAGCATTAACTTGAAGTCTGGTAGAAAGAACTCAAAAAGAACAAATGATCGTGGGGTGAAATTGTGGGAATTGGAACGATTAGGGACAGGGGCTTAAGTCCCCTGACCGAGGACAGACACCCCTGGCGCTGAGCCAGAGAGAGTGTGGCGGAGAAACCAGGTCTTGGTCCCTGAGCCTTGAGGAGACCTCCTAAGGGCGCTTGGTGTGCAGGAGGGGCTGGGACCATCGAGAGGCAGAAACAGCCTTTTTACAGTCCCCACGTGTGTGCCGCACTATCAGAGCTTGAGACCCGCCCCACACCCTCTCCTGAGAGAGGTGCATGGAAGCACCAGCCCAGCGCTCTCGGACCCGGAAAGTCTGAGCGCTCCCGTCCCGGGCCAGTGGGAAAATCTCAGGTGAGATCGCTGCTTGGAACCTCTCTGCTGGTCTGGAGCTGCCCAGTTAAAAAGTTGTGTTTTTGGGTACTGGTGTTGTGGTTTGGGGTACAAGCAAGAGTTCCTGTGTCCCCACAGACCACGGCAGGGAACCTGCTCTGCCAGAGGCCAGGGGGGAGCTTGTGTGCTTTGCAGCACCCAGAGGGGAACGGACTGGGGCTTCTCTCTGGGAGGGAGGTCTGGGTGCAGTTTGCTTTCCTCTAAACCTCCAAGAACCATAGGGAGCTGCCAAGGGGAGAGAAAACAAATGAACATACATAAAAACCTCCAGAGAACAACAGCCTGAAGGGCCGATTTCCTCAGAGCTCACCCCCTTGAGCGGGGCGGGAGGACTTAACTCAGGAAACACTGCCTGAAAACCTACGTGGCAGCCCCCTCCTCCAGCAAGCCAACTGGGGGAAAAAAAAGAAAAACAACAAGAGAACAATCACTACTACTTCATAGATACAACTTTTAATTTTTAATTCATTCCCACTATTCTGATTCATTTTTTAATTTTTTAACTTTTAAAATTTTTATATATTTTTTTAGCCTATTTACCATCACAGTGAGATGTCCAGTACATCAAATTCCATAATAACCTTTTAACCTGAACTTTTTGATACATATACACCTGTTTTTCTTTTGCTTTTCTATTTTTTTAATTTTTTTAAAATTTTACTTTAGTTCATTCTTTTCTTTATTTTTATTTTTTAACATTCATATAGAATTAAACTTCAAGGTAACCCCCTTTCCCCAATCAATGCTACCCCTAGAGTTAAACCAAATTTTAATCCCCCATTATCTTAGGAAAGTTGAGTCCTTTAACAGAGATATCAAGATACATCCAGGAAGAATCAAATAACCTTCCTCGCCCACACTAAGAATTTATAACCACTCTCCCATCTTTTTCTTCCGCCAGTGTTTCTGTGTATTTGTGTTTGTCCAGGAAGTATATAAATCTTATACATGGGGTTCTTTTTGACGAGGTTCTTTGTTTGTTTGTTTGTTTGTTTGCTTCTACATATATATGTATATATTTATTTTTTTCCTCTCTTGTCATATAGTTTTATCAGTCTTTTTGTTTGTCTGTTTTTGTTTGTATACTTCACAAACCTTACCTTGGGGCCCATTTGGGCTGAGCCTTCTCTTTTATCCTTCTTTCTTTTTCCTGTCTCTCTCTCTCTCTCTCTCTCTTTCTCTTTTTTTTTCTTCTTTCTCTCTTTCTTTTTTTCTATTGTTTGGGTGGGGCCTCTTGTATGCTCAGCAGCGTTCCATGGTGCACCTTGATTGCACCATGGTTGATAAATCCAGCTACATCTGTTCAGGAATCTCTCACCAAAATGACTAGGAGGAGGAATGCCCAGCAGAAGAAAAATTCAGAGGATGGGCCTTCTGCAACAGAGCTAATGGCTACCGACATAGACATTATGTCAGAAAGGGAATTCAGGCTAACAATTATCCAGGCAATAGCTAGGTTGGAGAAAGCCATGGATGACCAAACAAAATTGATTAGAGCAGAACTGAAAGCCACCAGGGATGATGTTCACAATGTTAGGGCAGAACTGAAAGCCACCAGGGATGATGTTCACAAGGCTCTCAATGAGTTCCAATCTAATCTAAATTCTCTAAAAGCTAGGGTAACTTAGACAGAAGATAGAATTAGTGATCTGGAGGACAAACAGATAGAAAGAAAGGATCAGGAGGAAGCCTGGAACAAACAGCTTAGAAGCCACGGAAACAGAATCAGGGAAATAAATGTTGCCATGAAACGTTCCAACGTCAGAATTATTGGAATCCCTGAAGGGGAGGAGAAAGAAAGAAGTCTAGATGTTATAGTGGAACACGTTCTCCATGAAAATTTTCTGAATCTCACAAATGGAACCAGCTTTCATGTACTAGAGGCAGAATGGTCCCCACACCCCAAGATTTTAGATTATCTAAACACCTCGAGACACCTGATAGTAAGAATGAGGAATTATAATTCTAGAGAAACTCTCTTGCAGGCAGCTAGGACAAAGAAGCTCCTAACGTACAGAGGAAAGCCCATCAGAATAAAGTCAGACCTGTCCAGAGCAATCCGGCAAGCCAGAAAGGGCTGGAAAGATATATTCAGGGCACTAAATGAGAAAAATATACAGCCAAGAATACTTTATCCAGCAGACTGACATTCAAAATGGATGGAGAGATAAAGAGTTTCCAAGACCGGCAAGGCTTAAAAAAGTATGCGAGCATCAAGCTGATGCTGCAAGAAATATTAAGGGGGGGGAGGTTCTATAAAAGAGGAAAAATCCTAAGAATATCATTGAACAGAAATATAGAGACAATCTACAGAAAGAAAGACTTCAAAGGTATCACGATGTCAGTAAAAACGTATCTATCAATAATCACTTTCAATGTGAATGGCCTAATTGCACCCATAAAACGACACAGGGTTGCAGATTGGATAAAATGACAGGACCCATCCATATGTTATCTACAAGAGACCCAATTCGAACCTAAGGATACACCCAGATTGAAAGTGAAGGGATGGAGAAGCACCTTTCATGCCAATGGGCCTCAAAAGAAGGCCGGGGTAGTGATTCTCATATCAGATAAATTAGATTTTAAACTAAAGAATGTAGTCAGAGATACAAAAGGACACTACATCATTCTTAAAGGGACTATCCAACAAGATGATCTAACAATTGTAAATATCTATGACCCCAATATGGGAGCAGCCAATTACATAAAGAAACTATTAATCAAGATAAAGAGTCATATTGATATGAATACATTGATAGTAGGAGATCTTAACCTGCCTCTCTCAGTAATAGACAGATCATCCATGCAGAAAATCAATAAAGAAACAAAAGCATTGAATGACACATTGGACTAGATGGACCTCATAGATATATACACCCTAAAACAACAGAATACTCATTCTTCTCAAGTGCACATGGAACCTTCTCCAGAATAGACCACATACTGGGTCACAAATCAGGACTCAACCGATACCAAAAGATTGAGATTATTCCCTGCATATTCTCAGATCACAATTCTTTGAAACTGGAGCTCAACCACAAGGAAAAGTTTGGAAGGAACTCGAACACCTGGGAGCTAAAGACTACCTTGCTTAAGAATGCTTGGATCAACCAGGAGATCAAAGAAGAACTTAAACAATTCATGGAAACCAATGAGAATGAAGACACGTCGGTCCAAAACCTATGGGATACAGCAAAGGCAGTCCTAAGGGGGAAATACATAGCCATCCAAGCCTGCCTCAAAAAAATTGAAAAATCCAGAATACACCAGCTATCTCTACACCTTAAAGAACTGGAGAATCAACAACAAATTAAACCAACTCCACACACAAGAAGGGAAATAATCAAGATTAGAGCAAAGATCAATGAGGTAGAAACTAGAGATACAGTAGAACGTATCAATGATATTAGAAGCTGGTTTTTTGAAAGAATCAATAAGATCGTTAAACTATTGGCCACAGTAATCCAAAAGAAAAGAGAGAAAGCTCAAATTAATAAAATTATGAATGAAAAGGGAGAGATCATAACTAACACCAAGGAAGTAGAAACAATCATCAGAAGCTATTATCAACAGTTATATGCCAATAAGTTAAGCAACCTAGAGGAAATGGACGCATTCTTGGAAAACTATAAACTGCCAAAATTGAACCCGGAAGAAATTGACAACCTGAATAGACCTATATCTAGTAATGAGATTGAAACAGTGATCAAAAACCTCCCAAAAAACAAGAGCCCAGGACCTGACGGATTCCTCAGGGAATTCTGCCAAACTTTTAAAGAAGAAATAACACCTATTCTCCTGAAGCTGTTTCAAAAAATTGAAGCAGAAGGAAAACTTCCATACTCTTTTTTAAAATATTTTATTTGTTTATTTGACAAGGAGAGAGAGATCACAAGTAGGCAGAGAGGCAGGCCAGGAGAGGGGGAAGCAGGGTCCCCACTGAGCAGAGAGTCCGATGCAGGGCTCCATCCCAGGACCCTGAGATCATGACCTAAGCTAAAGGCAGAGGCTTAACCCACTGAGCCACCCAGGCGCCCCCCAGATTCTTTATGAAGCCAGCATTACCCTGATCCCCAAACCAGGCAAAGACCACACCAAAAAGGAGAATTGCAGACCAATATCACTGATGAATATGGATGCTAAGATTCTCAACAAGATCCTAGCAAACAGGATCCAATAGCACATTAAAAAGATCATCCACCATGACCAGGTGGAATTCATCCCTGGGTTCAACATTCACAAATCAATCAATGTGATAGAACAAATCAATCAGAGAAGAGAGAAGAACCACATGGTCCTCTCAATTGATGCAGAAAAAGCATTTGACAAAATCCAGCATCTGTTCCTGATTAAAACACTTCAAAGTATAGGGATAGAGGGAACATTCCTGAACTTCATAAAATATATCTATGAAAGACCCACAGCAAACACCATCCTCAATGGGAAGAAGCTCACAGCCTTCCCGTGGAGATCTGGAACACGACAAGAATGCCCACTGTCACCACTCTTGTTCAACACAGTATTAGAAGTCCTAGCAACAGCAATCAGACAACAAAGAGAAATAAAAGGTATCCAAATTGGCAAGGAAGACGTCAAACTCTCTCTCTTCACCGATGAAATGATACTTTATATGGAAAACCCAAAAGACTCCACCCCCAAACTACTGGAACTCATACAGCAATTCAGTAACATGGCAGGATATCAAGTCAATGTACAGAAATCAGTGGCTTTCTTATACACTAACAATGAAAATACAGAAAGGGAAATTAGAGAATCGATTCCATTTACTATACCACCAAGAACCATAAGATACCTGGGAATAAACCTAACCAAAGAGGTAAAGGATCTGTACTTGAGGAACTACAGAACACTCATGAAAAAAATTGAAGAAGACACAAAAAGATGGAAGACCATTCCATGCTCTTGGATTGGAAGAATAAACATTGTTAAAATGTCTATACTACCTAGAGCAATCTATACTTTTAATGCCATTCCCATCAAAATTCCACTGGTATTTTTCAAAGAGCTGGAGCAAATAATCCTAAAATTTGTATGGAATCAGAAGAGACCCCAAATTCTAAGGAAATGTTGAAAAACAAAAATAAAACTGGCGGCATCACGTTACCTGATTTCAAGCTTTACTACAAAGCTGTGATCACCAAGACAGCATGGTACTGGCATAAAAACAGACACATAGACCAGTGGAACAAAGTAGAGAGCCCAGATATGGACCTTCAACTCTATGGACAAATAATCTTCGACAAAGCAGGAAAAAATATACAGTGGAAAAAAGACAGTCTCTTCAATAAATGGTGCTGGGAAAATTGGACAGCTATATGTAGAAGAATGAAACTCGACCATTCTCTTACACCATACACAAAGATAAACTTGAAATGGATAAAAGACCTCAATGTGAGACAGGAATCCATCAGAATCCTAGAGGAGAACATAGGCAGTAACCTCTTTGATATCAGCCACAGCAACTTCTTTCAAGATATGTCTCCAAAGGCAAAGGAAACAAAAGTGAAAATGAGCTTTTGGGACTTCATCAAGATCAAAAGCTTCTGCACAGCAAAGGAAACAGTCAACAAAACAAAGAGGCAACCCAAGGAATGGGAGAAGATATTTGCAAATGACAGTACAGACAAAAGGTTGATATCCAGGATCTATAAAGAACTTCTCAAACTCAACACACACAAAACAGATAATCATATAAAAAAAATGGGCAGAAGATATGAACAGACACTTCTCCAATGAAGATATACAAATGGCTATCAGACACATGAAAAAATGTTCATCATCACTAGCCATCAGGGAGATTCAAATTAAAACCACATTGAGATACCACCTTACACCAGTTAGAATGGCCAAAATTAGCAAGACAAGAAACAACGTGTGTTGGAGAGGATGTGGAGAAAGGGGAACCCTCTTACACTGTTGGCAGGAATGCAAGTTGGTGTAGCCACTCTGGAGAACAGTGTGGAGATTCCTCAAGAAATTAAAAATAGAGCTTCCCTATGACCCTGCAATTGCACTACTGGGTATTTACCCCAAAGATACAGGTGTAGTGAAAAGAAGGGCCATTTGTACCCCAGTGTTTATATCAGCAATGGCCATGGTTGCCATACTGTGGAAAGAACCAAGATTCCCTTCAATGGATGAATGGATAAGGAAGATGTGGTCCATATACACTATGGAGTATTATGCCTTCCTCAGAAAGGATGAATATGTAACTTTTGTATCAACATGGACGGGACTGGAAGAGATTATGCTGAGTGAAATAAGTCAAGCAGAGAGAGTCAATTATCATATGGTTTCACTTATTTGTGGAGCATAACAAATAACACGGGGGACAGGTGGAGATGGAGAGGAGAAGGGAATTGAGGTAAATTGGAGGGGGAGATGAACCATGAGAGACTATGGACTCTGAAAAACAACCTGAGGGTTTTGAAGGGGCAGGGGGTGGGAGGTTAGGGGAGCCTGGTGGTGGGTATTAGGGAGGGCACGTATTGCATGGTGCACTGGGTGTGGTGCAAAAACTATGAATTCTGTTACGCTGAAAAGAAATAAAAACAAAAAACAAAACAAAAAAACACAATTCATACCATAGGCCCTAATATAAGGCAAAATCTAAATGAAGGTCTGTGAGCAATTTAGCCAATATGGTAAAAATAATGTCTAGATAAATGTCTTGATGGTAAGTCAGTCCAGAAATAAGAGATAAAAAGAGAATATGTAATGATCATCTGAATAGAAGTCTTCAGCTTATTATCAGTCAACATGTGTATGTTCAGGGACAGAAATAACAGCATGTTAAGTTCTTCATTTTTCATGGATGGTGTAAATTGATGTTGTATTTTCTTGTTTTGCAAAGAAAAATTAGTGAATAACCTTTTGGACTATTTATAAGGAATATTTTATAGAATCAAATTAAGATAAAAAAATTGCACATTATTTGGCTGAAGGAGAAGAAATAAGCTTGCAAAAATTTACAGATTAAAGAAATTGGAAATATACAAAGATACTATATTAATTAGAGGACACTGTTGTTCCTGATAAGTGTTTGGAGGACAATGGGGCCATAAACCAGAATAATACAGGTTGAGCAATCTCAGAAACACAATTAGTGGGTGTTAACTATGTTTTGCAAAAGTTTATCACAGGTCTAGGGATGGACTACTTTTTCCATTGAAGTACTTTTTCCATTTTTCCACACATTGAAGATGTACTGGACCTGCTTCTCCAGGCCCCACAAATGATGAAAATCATATATATTTTTAAAATTTATGATGAAAATCATATATATTTTTAAAATTTATTAATATATATTAAAATATATTTAAATATATATATTTAAAATTTAAATAAAAATTTAATATTTATATATATTATTTAAAATTTATTTTTTAAATTTATTTTTAAAAGTTATATTATTAAATATTAATATATTTAAAATTTATTTAAAAAATTTAGAATATATTTAAAATTTAAAAATATATTTAAAAATTTATTTATTTATTTATTTATTTTAGCCATGTGGGCGACAAGTTCATTGATTTTGAGGATACCAATAAAACACAGGAGATTTGTACATCAAAACATTCAAGAAGGTCACCCCTGAACAGTACAGTTACAGCTGATTTTAGTTTTCACCCCTGTGCTTTTCTGAGTTTTCAAAATACCTGCAATGAAAGACATGACTTTTGCCATCAGAAAGAAAGGGCTAGTGGTGGGCTCAGCCTTTTACTTCTTACCACACATATGGGGCTGTTTTAACTTTAAAAAGACCTGACCTATTAAACAACATCAGATTACTGTTTTTATCTTTAAGTAACCTTTAAAGCATCAAAGGTGGGCAGGCATGGGGAAGGGGGGAGTGGGCAGTATTCACCACCACTCCAGAAATTTCTTTTTGAATGTATAAGACATTTACCTTTCTTTGCTATATTTAATGCAGAAGTAGTTATGAAACCATAGAACAAAACGAAAAGCCAAACAATCATTACATTCAAGTATTCAACAGCTTTCTACAAGAAAAAAAAAGTCTGTGCAGTGCAATTGTAGCTATCATTTCATTACCTTTTCTGTAAACAAGTCTGCTGACAACAACAATAGTTATTATACTATCATGCCTCCCAAATGGGTCTGAAGTGAAGTCAGTAGGATCTACAGCATTAGGAATGATGGACACTATTTCAGAATTCAGTGCTGCTCTTAGCAGTGTTTTCCTTACTAGTATAATAGACACAAATAATGTGGTTTGTGTCACAAAGAGACACAGTTAGAAGCTTGTTTGTAAGCACCGAGCTGACATCAGCAAATCCATAAAGGGAATGGTCCTTGAAGACTGTCTGGAGCCCAATTGTCTTGGCGTGCAAGAGGGCATCATGGGCCATGGCAGAAAAAGAACTGTATGAATGGATTAAATTTATAAAATGGTACAGAACAGGTAATTTTTGGTAAACTTATAAAAATGGTACAGAACAGGTAGAGGTGCTTCATGCCAGACAAAGCAATGCCTGAAAGACAGAAAGGCAACAAGATCTTAATGAAGAATGGAAGCAAGCTCTTTGACATTCTGGAAAGTACTTCTGCAAAAGGCAAGGCCTTTGTCCCTGATGCCCAGAATGTTGAGTATATACCTGGTAAAGGAGCAAGTATCAGGGTCACTTGCTAGGTTGTTACAGTAAAAGCTGCTAAGAATGTCAACCCAACCACACTTCCCTCTTAATCAGTAGATGGTTCTTCTGGGTAATGAATTTTTGGTGTGTGAGCTGGAGAAGCCCTGTATTCTCCAGCACTAGGAAGCTACTTAACACAAGTCTAAAATAACTGTAAAATCCTTTTATTTAAAAGTATAAAATAAATTAAAAAGACACAAAACTAAAACCTAATAAATGGAGAGATTTTCCATGTTCTTGTGTAAAGATTTTTAATATTATTAAGAAGTTGGTTCTCCAGATTAGTTAATATAAGCATGATAGAGTTAATATGCCATACTATACAACACTATAATTAATTTAACCTCAATCAAAGCCTCACCTCAGTTTTCCACTTAATCTAACAAATAAACTGTAATAGCTCTGTAAAGAAGTAAATGTGAGAAAGCTAGCTAAAAAACATATGAAACTATAGCAGATATATCAAGTACTCTATCAATGGCCCTTCAGTGAAGGCAAAAGTTAATAAATATCTTTTTTGAAGTATCACTTAATTGTGGTAACAGATTTGGAAATACTTTATAAATTCTACTAAACTCCTAACTGATATCATTTTTAAGTTAATTGTGGTCTTAGTTATGTTTACTATGACTAGAGTTATGCAAACAAGAATAGTATTAGGTCTTGGAAAATGCATCTATTTCTGAAAAATTCTTATCAATTGTATCCCCTCCTAGATATCTTTCACAGGCTTTAGCAAAATATCAGTTTGAGTAAGGCATAGATTTTTAAAAAATGTACTCCTTCATGCGGAAGTATTTGAAGCACAATAAAAAAAGTTATCTTATTAATTTATTTGCAAGTTAAATAGTCCATAAGAAAAATCATACCTGTATAAAGTTGATCTAGCTAATGCATAATTAAATAATACTAACTAACTAAATGACCAACTAAATAAATAAAATTTCATTAGGTATTGGTAAAGATTCCAGAACTTATGATATATAAGGTAAATTATAATAATGGAATAAATTGTTCCAGCCAATGCTTTCTTGGTAATTATAAATGAGTGACAGTATTTCAGAAAAAGATCAGGACATGTGGCAATGAATAGAGAAGAAATGATTAGCTTGGTAAGTTTACCTACATCACACATTTCAGTGTGATTTTAATTATTCTATATTGATTAATGAAAATCTTCTGATTCAAACAAAAAAAATCTTTTAAGTTTTATTTAAACAAATGACTTTTAAATTTTTATACTAGTCCCTCTTCAAAAATTCCTTTTACATTTCTTCTCATTTATTTTTTTTATAAATTTTTAAATTTTTTATAAACATATAAAGTATTAAAGTATTTTTATCCCCAGGGGTACATGTCTGTGAATCGCCAGGTTTACACACTCTTCTCATTTATTTTTTAATCCTATTTAAAATCTAGTGTCTCACTTGTTAATCATTCATTATTCTACATATTCATGTAATATTAGAAAGCACCATTCAAGTTCCTTCATAGCTTTACAGATTTGTAACAATTTATTATCTAATTTTCAACACCTTGGAATGTGTGTCACCTAGGTAGTGATTTGTTTGCCTTAAATGTTGAAAGTGTTTATTTCTATCACTTTTACCCTCATTGATTACTACATCGTCTTAAAAGAAAACATCTCTTGTTAGACATCCATCTTAAAAGCAAGTCAACAGCATAGCTATTTTGATGTTACTGTAGATTTCATATGCTCTTTATTTATTAATGGACTTGGGACTTCATGTTCTGAATTACTTTTCTGTTTGACATATTTGAAAAGACCTTTCTTAATCCCCTGTGCCATCTGTCAGCATTTTGTTGCTTTTGACCCAATTCGATATAGTTTTCACTAACAGACTAAACTTCATCTTTAGGACCTCACTGACTTAGTAAAATTTAGAGCCTATCATGCTTTATTTTGTGGTTTTACAAACTTCTGTAACCTACCCAAAATAGCAAATTCAAACAACTGTTAATTGATCAAAGGAAGAAGTTAATGAAATTTCAAATTTTTTTTCCTACAAATATTTATCACTAATGGATTATAGTACTTGAAGAAATTTAGAATATTTAGATTGTCACCAGCTAACCCAATTATTCCTAATACATTAGCATATTTTCTCTTGGATTTCAGTCAATGCCCTGATATAAATAAATAAGCAATATGTATATTTCTCACAACAATTAGACTAAATTTTATGTGTTCTTATATGTTTTCTTTACACTTTATCTTTCTGTATAAATGGTATCATTATTAGGAAATTGTTGTAAATAAGACATGTCATTCAGCTACAGGAGAAAAAAATCTCAATTTTAAAAGACTTGCTCTCTCTCAACTGGCACCAACTTATTTGAGGTGGTTCAGTTTTCTCAGTTTCAGCAATGCTTAAATATTTCTGGAAGTTTTTCTTTTTTCTTTTTTTTTATTATGTTCAGTTAGCCAGCATATAATACATCATAAGTTTTTGTTGTAGTGTTATATGATTCATTAGTTGCGTATAACACCCAGTGCTCATCCCAACACATACCCTCCTTAATACCCATCACTGGGTCACCCTACCCCCCCCCACTCCCCTCCCTTCTGTAACCCTCACAAAAATGTAGTCAAGAAATGGGCAGAAGACATGAACAGACACTTCTTCAAAGAGGACATACAATGACTAAAAGAAACATGAAAAAATGTTCAACATGCCTAGCCATCAGGGAAATACAAATCAAAACCACAATGAGATACCCACTTACCCAGTTAGAATGGCCAAAATTAACAAGACAGGAAACAACAAGCATGGAGAAGTTGTGGAGAAAGGAGAACACTCTTACACTGTTGGTGGGAATGCAAGCTGGTACAGCCATTCTGGAAAACAGTATGCAGGTTCTTCAAGACATTAAAATTGAGCTACCCTATGATCCCATGACTGCACTACTAGGTATTTACCTCAAAGATACAGATGGAGTGAAAAGAAGGGGCACATACACCCCAATGTTCATAGCAGCAATGACCACAATAGCCAAACCATGGAGGCACCGAGATGCCCTTCAACAGATGAATGGATAAAAAATTCCACTTTAATACACATTTTTTTGTATTGAGCTAGTTTATCATAATGTTTCTTTTAGCTACTAGCTTTCCTCTTATGCTACTACCTGAATCTCTTTGTAAGCATGTATTTTCTCTACTCCAATGTCACATTCAAAATTCTTATTCCTCAGAGCTAAGATCAAATACCACTTCACAAATTATTCCACAATGATACAATTGGGGGTTATCCAATTGGGGGTGCCTGGGTGGCTCAGTCATTAAGGTTAAGCATCTGCCTTTGGCCCAGGTCATGATCCCAGGATCCTGAGATCAAGCCCCACATAGGGCTTCCTGCTCATTGGGGAGTCTGCTTCTCTCTTTCCTGCTTAACCTGCTTGTGTTTCCTCTCTCGCTGCCTCCCTGTCAAATAAATAAATAAAATCTTAAAAAAAAAATCCAATAAGAAAATATATCCATTTGTTTGTTCCCATGGCTCTTATTTCATCTATGTTTATCTATTACAGCCTATTTACTATTAAAATTTCTACATATAGTCTATTAATATTCTGATTGCCTATACTTTCTTCTACTGTAATTTGCCTATAGTGGTAAAATTCAGAGAAACTAGCACAGTGTCCAGAATATCACCCAGAATATTGTGAATGAATAAATTCCAAATTATACTGAGTTTTGCAAAGAATGTCAAGCAAAATTTTAGACCTCTTTCATACTATTGATGTCTACTACTTTAGAGTTATCCAAAGAAATAGATGGTTGTGACATATAACATGTTTAAGGTGTTGGGATTCATGAATATACTTGAGAAAGTATTCGTTATTTAATGCATATATCTTGGTATGGAAAGACACATAATTAGTCTTTCCAAAGCACACAATGGCAGAGAATTTCAGTGAAGTTGTCACTGTCATCTTGGGGATAAATAAAAGAAATGGCAACACTCTGAAAAAGTTAGACTGCAGTAGTTGAGTTCTCTAAGGTGGCTTCATTTTGTGTCAAATTAGAACACTCATCTGTTAGACATCAAGACCATTTTCAATCAGATATGTGGCATCACAGTCTTATGTCATTTAATCATGTTGTCAGTCAAAGATCTCATTAATAAGAAGAGAATTGTTTGATTCATGTATAATGAAATGTGACAATGACAGGTGAACAGCTCTTTTGAACAGCTTACTCATTCCCACTTTTTAAATTTGTTATAAAGAGGAAAACCCTAACTATAGTGGTTAAAAAAAATCATTCTTCCATTTCCCTGCATTTTTTGCTATTGTCACTGCACTTCTGCAATATAATAATGTACCTTTTGCCTGTGTCCCCTACACAGAAATTTAATAATGCAACAACATCATTTCCAGTTGCTGCATTTTCTCTCTTGGGAAGGAGGCAGGAGGGAAAAGGTAGGGAAAATGGGGAGAAGGAAATACAAGAGGTATAAGAGACCAATCGCAATTCTGTTAAAGCTTCCACAAAGGAGAAAATTGGCATTCGTCAGGGACTAATCATGTTTGTGGCAAGTGCTTTAAATACCTTATCTAATTTTCTGAAAATTCTATGGGGTAAGTATTTTTACCATTCTGGAGATTAAAAAGAGGCTCAGAGAGGTTTAATACATTTCTCAATATTCCAAACAAGGAAATGGCAAAAAGGAAATTCAAAGTCAGCTCCTTAGAGGCTTGTCCACTATCCTGCTTCTAAACTGTTGAAAAATCATATTTCACACTCAACTAAACTCCCTGTTTATAAAAATACATCATGGGAAAGGAAAGGTTCAAGACAAGTCGTCTGAAAGAAGATGATGGGATGGTATTGAGAGGTTATAGGTTACTGGCATGATGACCTAATCGACATTTTAGAAAAATTTTAGAAAAAGTACCTGGATCTGTCATGTCTATTTTCCCAGACCTGACACACAAATATGTTTTGCTTCTGCACTTAATACATGATCTATGTGCAAATACAAAATAATGAAAAGAAAAAATGAATTCCATCCTAAGTATTATTTTATTGGAGGTGGTGGCATGAGTAAGTATTTTAGTTAAAATTTTGATGCAATCTCACTTTTAAGGTGGATTAAGATTTAACAAACATATTACTGGTATAAACGTAAAACAATAAAACAGCCAAGCTCTGAGCAAAAGGTGCTGGTTTAGTCTGTGGGATTCCAAATGAAGGGATTTTGTGAAGTAACTAAAGGTGTCAGCCAAAAGTTGGTGCAAATGGGTGCTCTATGTAGTGTTAATATAGTACTGTGTACCTCCTGTCGTGGGAGTCAGAGGAGGTGAGATGGTCTCTACTATAATCAGCTTTTTACAATGGACATGGAAGCTATCCACTTTTTGATCAGTGAACTTCCCTGAAACTGGCTTGCTTTGTTGTCCACTTTCTCATTGCCTCCTAGGCATCATAACTCCAATATAGAAAAATAAAATGGTTACAATGTAAATATCTTCCTTTCCTTTGATTCCACCTAAAACATATGAATAGGAAACCATACCAGTCTGAAAAGTGACTTATGAGCTCATTGATAAATATATGAAAAGGTTCATTAGCCTAAAAAAAGGATACTTTGGAAAATTTGGTGATAGTAATCTTCAATGCAGTGAGCTTACTCCCAGAAACATTAGGGAATATGGACATGTTTTATGCAGTATAGCAAATAAGTTCCAATCATAGAAAATGAATTTTTGATATCAAATTAAAACTTCTATGAAAATACTATGATTTTATGTCATGAAAACTGTCAAAAGCAGAAGCTCAAAGAAATAAAGCTTAAATTGACTAAAGAAATTCACAGACCATATGTTTTAAGGATAAAGAAATAAACACGATGAATGTAATATGACAAGTATGGTGGTCTAAGATGCTGGAAATCTCTGCAGGACAGAGCAGATTCTTCTGAAAAGTACTAAGTCAAGGATTATGAGAAATAACTGTGGAACTGAGAAACCAAATTTGCATCAAAAATAATCAAAGGCTATGGCTATTACATAGAAGAAATTAATCAAGAGACAGACACCTAGAAAGATAATGGTGAGATTTTGGAATTTGCACAGGGGAAAATAACCCAAAGCTATATATCTAAACACAAAATATGTTGGCATCATATTTCTTAACATCAGTCTCTGACTCTAAACACTGTAGCAAATATCCAGGAATTTAATAGGATAATGTATTTTAACTTTGTCTTGTAATATTATCATATTAATTTTGCCAATTACCATAATAATCTATTTATATCTTATCCCATTTAATCAAAGAAACAACCCTTCTTGTTTGATATTTTTTATCTCCATTACAATGTGAAAATATAGAACCCAAAGAAAGTGTTTTCACAAAGCTATATAATGTGATTCAAATCCAAGCCAGACTAAATCTAGAGCCTGAAGAGCTAATCACTAAACAATAATACTTTTCCCAGTCCATGAAAAAAATAGATCTTGCAATATCATTAATTAAATAATAATATCTTTAATACTATTAATATTTAAATCAACATTTTAGAATGTAAAAGATGTATAATTTCCCCAAACCTTTTAGAATTTCATAAATATAGTTGAAAGACACAATTCAATTGATAAAATTCTTGTATATATGTAACTATAGACCAAAATTAGATATGATTACTATTAAGGAGCTCACACTCATATTAAAAAGTAAGATAAGTTTTTATTATATATTATTTTCAAATATATGTGTATGTGTATGCATATGCCCTGCCTTAAATAATCAAAGATCTGTGTATGCAAGTATAAAATGTTTCTTAGAGTAAATTACTGATTGCTGGTGAAAGAAACTTGCCATATATTTGTTAGAGTTGTAAGTTGGTATGATATTTCTGAAGGGAAAACTGGCAATGAGCAAATATCCCAAAGTAGATCCAAATATACAGAAATTTAGTTTAAAATAAGTAGCCCCAAGGGGGGCCTTATTTTAAGTGGCTCAGTGGGTTAAGCCTCTGCCTTTAGCTCAGGTCATGATCTCAGGGTCCTGGGATCGAGCCCAGCATGGAGCTCTCTTCTTGGTGGGGAGCCTGCTTCCCCCCACCGTCCCTCTGCCTGCTCCTCTGCCTACTTGTGATCTCTCTCTATCAAATAAATAAAATCTTAAAAAAAAATAAATAGCCCCCGAAAAGTTTTCTATAGATGTAGAAATTCAGTGCGAGGTGAAAGTGATATTTTCAAATCAGTGGGGAGAAGAGAAATCATTCAATAACTAGTGATGGATAATGTATTAGTAAATAAGGATCCCATTCTCTCTGCTTAGAAATACCTTTACCCCTCAATGATTATAAATAATTCATAGATGTTATTCATGCATCCTTTCTACTCTGTATTTTAGAACTCCTATGATTCTGCTTTTAGAGTTAAAATTGATCTGAAAAGAACTCATAACAGTTCAGGTATTGATGAGCTTTTTATACAAATAACAATAGCACAGTGAGGTAAGGAAAGGATGCTCTTGGGGGACTGCTTTTTACATAGGCTGGTGAAGGACAGTTGCTCTAAGAGGCAGAGGAAGGGAGAGAGGGACTGGGTCTCTGAGAGCTGTTCCAGGGAAGGAAACCACCTGTGCAAAGGGCCTGAAGTGGAGGCATATTTGATAACTGTAGCAACAGAAGGCGGCCAGCTAGTGAGGGAGGAGTGGGACACAAACTCAGAAGGACAGCCAAAGACCAAATGACTGAATGCTTTTACACCATGCATGGATTTTAGGTTTTACTCAGAATGAGACTTCCAGCAGAGTAATGATATGATTTGTCTCATTCTAAAAGTGTTGAAAATAGATGAGTTAGAGGTTGTCACAATCATTCAATGAGATATCATGACCATGGGTCATGATAAATGGGTATATTTTGAAAGTCAGGCCAGTAGAATTGGGTAATTAATTGTGTGCTGTGTATGAAAGGGAGGAATCAAATCTGATTCTTAAGGTTGAGGGAATTTCAACATCATTAATTTGTAGAGAGAAGCCACCACAAACACCCTTACAATGCAAACAGTGGTTTACATTAAGCAGCTAATTATAAATATGCAATACCATCATGAAATGATGTAAGAATTTACTTGGATACATCACCCAAAGAAAATGTACAAATATGTTCATTACAGTACTGATTTAACAGCAAATCATGTACTCAACCAAAACACTTATTAACTGATAATCAGTAAAATTATAGTTAATTAAAAATAAAATAGTTAAGAAGAATGAGGTGGAACCATATATGCTGGACAAATGTAAAAGAAGTGTTATGTGAAATCAATAAGCTTTACAAAAGAAAATTGGATTTATTTAAGTGATTATAAAGTATGTGCTTAAGCAGTGATGGTGTTATTTTTCAGGAAAGAGTGACATAGAACTCTTAAAAAGGTTATTTGGGGGACAATGAACTCTGACGTGGGTGGAGAGGAATACTTTCATATTTTTATGTTGTACCTTTACTATTTCAATTTTATAACCACATCCATGCTTTACTTTTATTTTGTAATGTCAACTAGATTTATGTGAGCAGTGTACTTACAATCATTTGTGTCTTTGTATTCATTGGCATTTAAAAAAAGAATAAATGTTTCATAAACTAAAAGTAAGAAAAGAATATAATATGAAAATACCTATCTAGACTAGGGAGTAGAGATTCAAGGCACCTCGAACACAGTTGGCAAGAATATAAGTTCCTAATAAAATTCTGGGGATACAATTGAAAATATCCTTTAAGACATTAGAAGTCACTCTCATTTCCTTCCTGGCATAGAGAGGATTCAGGAGAGCTCTAAAGTCTAGACTCACTTAGACATGAATGTATAAGGTCATTCTAACATTTCAAGGCTGTTTGAACCTCAACAAAATACATGTATTTTCTCAAGCTATATTTTCATATTTGTAGCCTTTTAAGATTATTGTAAGGATTAAATGGAATAATAAATATAAAATATGTTGAGCAGAGTGCCTGGCACAGAGTAATTTTTCAGTAAATGGTAGCTGTTAGAATTGGCGTGGTCTAAAGCAATTGTAGGGTCCAGCATTTACTAACTTCTTCCTTTGAAAATTTTATCTGCTCTGAATTTTTGAAATGTCTGAGAAACCAAGTGACTTGCTTCACTTCTAAGGAAGACTCCAAGGGAATGAACACTTTAGAAAGAGTAAAAAATGTATATGATATATTATAAGACACGACATTTTGTTTCTTTCTTGTTGTAGAGATTAATCTATTTGCTTGTGTCTCTAGAATAGCTATTTATATTTATTCAGAAATGATTTGGTCCTAATGCATAATGTATTTTATTACATCCAAGTTACTCAACCTAATATTAGTTCTATACTTTTTATGTCTCAGATATTCATGGAGTGGGCTTAGCGCAGAAGTGTAGGTTTACACACGTTCTTGAAAATAAGAAGGAAATTATAAAAGACATCTCTAACTTAGAAGTTGTATTTTTTCCTGATACATAAATTGCACTTCACACAAAATAAGAAGCTGTATTTCTAATCCTTTCTTCAGGACTCTTTTCTACATTTATGCTTAAAGTCAAATCATAGCTTGAATTAATCTCTCTTAAACACACACATGGCAAGAAAATCATAAAAGATAAATATAATTATAAAATTATTTGTTTCCATTTTCAAAAGAATTCCTGCCCCATGTCAGCACTGAGTGGGTAGAGGCAATTACTTCCCTTTAGAATTCAGCACTGTAATTCAGTGTAGCTGTAATGAATGAAATGCTGGGGGAATACAGGAAGAGAATGGCTAATTTGGGCTGGAGAAGGATCAGTGAAATCTTGGTAAAGGAAACGATAAAATTAAGTCTGGAAGGAGCAGAAGAAGGGTTATACAGACAAGCAAGATGAAAAGCACGGAAATGTCAGGGAGGGGCATAAAGGGTATTTAAGTTGGGGGGGGAGGTGGCCTGATGTGAATTATTTTAAGCAATTCATTTGCACCATATAAACACACACATAAATAAGCAACAAGAGGTGGAATTTAAATTAAAATATATGTGCATACTTAAGTTTGATTTTTAACATCTTGGAAAATGCAAATAGTTTTACTGTTCTTGGAGATACCATAGAATTGATGAGCCATACCAGTCTGTCTCAAGCAAATTGTTAAAGCCTATGTGGCATCAGTATTTAAAATGGTCACTCAGCCAGAACCATCTGCTTATTAAAGTGTTTGCATAAGAAGCCAGGTGCTCAAGGGCTAATGCATTTATTGATGACATGAGAATTTTCTAAATATTGAATTCTCCTTCATCAAGATGTCAGAGTTGTCATTCTCCTTCCTCTTTTTCCACTTATTTCTTGCAACAGTAGAGAGAACAAATCAGAAAAGCCTGAGTTCAGCTTTGATCTACAAAAAAGCTAATTAAGGCAAAACAAAAGATAAATGATGAAGAAAGAGTGTGAAGGAATAAATTAAGCATTTTCCCCAAAGAAGCTGTGCTATTTAGTCATAATGGTACCAAGGAGTTGATTTTATAGTCCCCTACGGAGTCTCTTTCCCTAACAAAATACCACACACATTATGTTATATCACACACTAATTTATTACGAGATAGAAATTACTTCAGCTAGAATTTCATGATTTTAAGACACCAGCTATTTACTAGGCTATGTATTAAGCAATAGGAAAATCCGAGGCTTTAAAAGAAATGAAGGGAGGACAATCACTGAGTGTATAGGTAATGATTGAAATAGCTTTAAACCATTAAAGGAAAAACACGTCCATTGAAGAAAATAAACCATGTGTCCTATCTTCTCCTTGCAGCCACCACTAACGACTTTCCGTAACTATTTTCCGGTAGTATACCGGTATACTCCGGTATATATACTCCATGTATACTTGGGCGTGTTGCATTTGGTCACCTAGTCCTACTTTGTGTTAGAGGGTAATTAGTAATCCCAAATGTCTATGTCTTGACCCTCTCCTCAAATGAATGGGTCACGTCTACAATTTTTTACTGTAGTTCAGTGCTCTGAAACGTGAAAAAAAAGTGCTCTGGCGACGGTACAAGCCAAGTTTGGCAAAGGAATTGTTTTGAAGAAGAGGCACTGAATATGAAGGAAACTAATGTGGAAAGGATGAACCAAACAGAGTGGCTAGAGGTACGGCAAGAAATGTAACTGAAAAAGTGAACGGAAACCAACATCTTTGAAGGGGATATCTGACACCCCAAGGGGAGAGGAAAAATATATTGTATTGGTGATATTTATTTTGAGATTTCAGATGCAATATTAACGTGATGAGACTTGTATTTAAGATAGACCACAGACAAGGTATGCAATATTTGGATTGGGGTAGCAAGAGATATTGAAAACAAATTATAGGTAGTAATCCAGGGAGAAAGAATCTAGGAATCCAAAACAGAAAAATCATAATTGTCCCTTAAACATATACTATCCTGAAATACGTACAAATGATGCAATGATGCAATGAATCATTAATTTAAGAAAAACATAAAATTCTAAATATCAGTTTATGTGAAAAGGAATTATTGGATGGCACATCTGGAAATATTCTTTATGTGTAATCTTAAAAAGGCAAAAAGTCAGAAATAGAATTGCAATTAAACTGTAATAAGGAAGAAAAATATCAAAATGCTAAACTCCTAATAAGGTGTGATCCTTGGGAAAACTGTATAAATTTGAAATATAAATGTGAAAGTGAGATTCTAGGTATAAAAGGAGCATTGTTCATTTAAATATATCATAAGGAAACTTTTTTCATTTTATTTAAAAATTTTTCATACTATGGTTTCTCCAGAAAATCTGTATTTTTAAATATCCAGAATGGTAAAAAGAAATAAATTGTTATAAAGAAAATCTCTCGGTAACAAGCCTGCAAATAAGGTATAGATAGCTTGGTCAAGCTCACTTTCATCTAATGTACTCCTGTGTTCAAACTCTAAGCGTGTGGATTTAATAAATAATCAATAACTCTATATCATCTTGTAGATGATCCCTGAATGCTTGATTTCTTTTCTTTTCTTTTCTTTTCTTTTCTTTTCTTTTCTTTTCTTTTCTTTTCTTTTCTTTTCTTTTCTTTTCTTTCCTTTTCTTTCTTTTAAAGATTTTATTTATTTAATTCAGAGAGAGAGAGAGTAGCAAGAGCAGGGCAGGAGGGTGGGGGGCGTTGTGAGTGGGTAGAGGGACAAGCAGACTCCCTGCTGAGCAGGGAGTGAGACCTTGGGCTCCAACCCACCAATCCAGAACCCTGATATCATGACCTGAGCTGAAGTCAGACACGTAACTGACTGAGCCACCCAGTAACCCCTGATTTATTTTTTAAAATAAAAATAGTATTTATTTGGTTAGGTAGGAAATACTTCATGAGAACAGAGTAATAAAGGGGTATGTTATTTAATCACAGCGTTTGCTAAAGACTGTTGTTATCATCATCCTCATTAATGGTCAAAGTCCTTAATAAGAAAATATGAGAGTCTGGAGTCATCCTTGATTTCTCACTCTCAAACATGTTTCAAACCTCTTTAAAAAGCATATTGTCTCTTATCTTCCAAATATACCCAGATTCCATTGACTACTCTACCACCCACTGGCCCCTTGTTGTGAGCCCCTACCATTTTCGCTGGATTGCTGCAACACTTCTAACTTTGCTCTAGCCACCTCTAGAGTCCATTGTTGATATAGCAGCCAGAGTGATCCTTCAAAATAGTAAATTGTCTTATGCCATTCCTCTAATTAAAAGCTGGTGATCGTTTAACATTTCAAACTGTATAAAAGTCAATGCACTTAAAGTTATTTACAAAGCTCTGATTCCCTCTCCAAATTAAATTCTTCTACACTATCATTTGCTTACTTTGTTATATAGCCTCTCTGACATCTTTTGAGTTCTTCTAACTTGTCAGGCACAGTACTTTCTTAGGATTTTTCCATTCAATGTTTCCTCTAATCAGGTTTTTGCCCCAGGTACAGGCTTCAGAAACTACCCCATCTCCTTGAAGACTTTGTTCAAATGCCACCTGCTCAAAGGTTGTTCATTTTACTTAAAATTGCACATTCAGCATTCTCCGTCCTCCCCCCAACCCCAGTCCTTTTCCCCCATAGCTTTTGTTATCTTTTAACAGAGTAAATTATTTATAGTTTAATGTAGGTAGTGTATATTAATTACCTTCTACTCACAATGGGAATGTAATTTCCACAAGGCAGGGGTCTGCAACTCTTCTACCCACGGAGGTAAAAACAAGTATTTAGAAGCAAACATGAAACATAATAGGTACTTCCTACATAGTTACTGAGTGAATACCTAAGTGAATTAAGGGATTTCTAAGATGTTATAGAGCTGCTGAAAATAAACCACCTCTGGACATCTTAGGAGATAATAACTTCTTAGTTGCTTGAAGAGTGTTCAGTGTTTTCTATTACCTACGGTAGAAGGATTCTGACTGCTACCATAAAGCCAGAAAGCTTCTGTCTGGGACATGGTCTGATATTGTCTGTAATTATTGAAACAAGTAGCTTCAGATTTTCAGCCTTGTGAGAAGGCATGGAAGATGGAGATGAAAAAATAAACCTATGATATATTTTAGATGTAGAACTGATATGACATGTGGGAAGAACTATGGGAAAGTTGCCCTGTAGTCATACTAAGTGTATGTAGATGGGTATGTTTTCAAAGCCTAAAGAAGTGATGACACAAACTGGAAAGGTAAGACCTTAGGAAAACCTGCATTTATTATTTGGCAAGTCAGAGTGGATACTTGGAAAATTTCCCAGGGAATTGCTTTTGTGATTTTACACCATACGGAGAGATAACAGATAATTTCTCTTCCAAATCACTGTTCAGTCCAGGTCCTCATAGAAAATAAGGTGAAACATAAAGTTGAAATGCACAGATGATTTTGTGCTCATGTATTTTGAAAAAGAAATAGTTTAAAATACATGTCAAATCTTAACCTCACCATTCATCAATACTAAATATATGGGAAAAATGTGATTTTTATGTAATTATATCAGACCAGTGATCTTGCAAGCAGATGCCACTTCTTATTACAACAGATGTCACAGATGATACAATGAATTCTTGCAACTGTTTCCAACAAAATATTTAAAATGCTCTCCAATCAGGTCTGATAGTATCCAGCTGTTTTTCATAATGCACAGAAACTAATTTTCTTTACTTCACATGACAATCGGAGATATTGTCTAAACTGTCTTAAGGCACCTGTCAACCCAGACCTACTGAACCCATTTGGTGTATTGATTATCAAAGACCAGTCTTTGGGAAAACCTTGCAACTATACCTCATTCTCATTTGCATATAAATATACATAGTTTACATTCTTAAAAACATAGATCTTTATATACTATTTTATATTTCTCAGCAGAATGTGACCCTGGAATATTTTCTAATGATATGTGCCCCCATCCTATTGAATGTCTTCATATTGCTATTTAGCTGTTAAGTCACAAGGTGACTTGCTCCATTCATCTATTACCATCACACTGAATAATTGTCCAATCAATCTATATAATGAGTGAAATAATCTATCAAGTAGTATTTAATTTCATCAACTGATGTTTGTATGATTCATCTCTCCAAAGAATGGAAGAGTCAACCAAACAGTATTTAATTTCAGAGCTCAGAACTATGCTGGATAACATGAGAGATTATGAAATCTTTATATTTTATATTGTCATTTTGACGTTTTAGAGCTGAAAGATACATATAATAGATCATTAAGATTAAGTAACTAGCACAATACAAACTTTTATGGTTAAATAC